>CM073770.1:41231660-41307963 GCA_037158775.1 Hetaerina titia | reverse complement strand
GATTAATGCTACGGCAAGATTTTTTCCATTAAATGCACTTTTAAAATAAGTTAATTAAATCCTTATGACTTAAGTTTGGTTATTCCATACACGAAATCCTCATGTTTTTAACCTGCTTTCAAACGTGCGTATGCATTTAAAGACTTTTAATTCCTAATTTCTTAATTTCTCACTGTGACAGTAGTTACCTGTTGTTCTAAAATGATAATTGGCTGAGACGCACGATCTTATATTGTTGGTTAAAGAGTGTGGCGATCAGAGGGGTTTTTGGGGAACACTGTGGTTTGGCACCGATGTCAGATTTCTATCCGTCTGATGGTTTTCTCCTTTCCTTGTCATCGTCGTGTGCCAGTTTTTCGCAATTAAAATTCATAAAAATATAAATAAAATATACCACAGTAGACATACATGAAATTTTTTTAATGGAAAATGGTGGTCAATAATACATGTGTTTCATGACTTTCACGAGTCGGTTGAGCAGGCTAGATGTTGTGGAGGGATGAATGTACAGTAGGGAGAATGCTCTTCCCACAGAGTGTGGCACGATGTTACGGGAAACCCCTGATTCCCACGGATGATCAAATCGTTACAACTGCCCGGGGCGTCGAGAAGCAAATCGGGAAAATCCCACGGGTACGATATTCGCCCGGGGCGTGAGGCCGGCCATTTCCCTAGCGCCCGGGCACGCGAATTTGATAAGAGTTGCCCCATCGGAAAAAAAGCAGCCTTTCACTTCCGAGTGAGGTTCTTTTTAGAGAGGAAACACGACTCCATATCCTCACCGGCAAACTCGCAGGCTTGCACATCCGATCGGCTTTTCATTTAACCGGTTTCAATCACGCGTTCTCATTGTCGGAAAACGAAATCGGATCACTTTTATCGGCACGGAAGAAATCAATCGCATAAAATATGGGTGTAATTGGCTTTGAATAATAGAGCCAGCACTTTCACTTGGAGGATTATCATTGAGAGAAAAACGAGTTTCATTCGATTCCGTGTGTCAGTAAATCATTTAATAACTTGTATGCGGCTTACATTCCCTCCGAGTTCCTGGAACACTTAATCCGAAAAAATTAAGTCTTTGAATGAAATGAAGACAGTCCACATTTAATGATGTAATTTACCAATTATGTACTATATATGATGAACGGTTAGACTTACGATTGAAAATTTCACCATCATCCTATTATGCACTCTCGTAGGGAGAGAAAAGTAAATTAACACCAGATGCATGCTATGCATCATACAGGTACGTAAAATTACCCTGGGAAAGCGGAAGAGTAAAATAGGTGTTATCAATATATTTAGAGGTTGATGATTGAGAAAAGTAACATCGGATAATAAGTAAATAGTTGTCAGGAATGCTGAAATAACCATTTTCAACTGGGGTTTCTTTGCATTCACATTTAAGGTCTTATCGCTTTGGCGATGATTTTGATCCCGTGTAATTGAGTGAAAAACACAGCGCAAAGGACAAATGTCCAATAAGAATGTCTGGTGTACCATCCATTGTGCACTCTGGCTGTGAGTTTAATCAGATATTAATATCATAAAAAATTCAGTTTACAAAACAACAGTTAAAAGATTAATTTAAAATTTTTATAGCTAGCGAAGACCTCGAGTGCCTTCTCACCTTGGCAAGTGATTTTATCAGTCGACATGAAGTTTAAGCTTAAAGCTGATCAAGCTATCATTCGTATATGAATTCGAACATTTGAAATATAGCATGTCACCTCTCTGATCAACGCACGGCATCCCAATCAGTAAGATTGATGATCAATTTCTAGTAGATTTGCTTCTTTAAAGATTCCTTTCAACATTTTACTAACAGTAATAGGATGAGGTATTTTGGTACATTTCACGGCCTGAATAAACCAATCGATTCGACCCTGAATTTTTTATCCTTTGACCAAGGCTCACTTTAATATGTATTTCTTCAGTTTCATTTTTCTCCAAAATGCGGTCAGTTCAGAGATGAATACTCGTATAATGACCACGGTTCTAGGTAACGGACTTACAAGAGGAACACTTCGTGCGATGGCAAGTAGCCAAGAGGGATAGGGTGGGCAAGATTAAGAAGGACCCCCTTTCCCCTCCGATCTTCGATCGTTGTCCGGAATTCGTTGACTGTCGACATAGCAGAGAACCGAACCGCAGTAATCAACCCGAAAGTTGGTTTTGATGTTCCTGCGGTTTCCCAGAGTGATCTGGTACGAGTATCCGAAATATCGTACAGCTCGCGGTGATGCTGTGAGAGTGTCCAGAGTCACCTGGATTTGAACATGGGTCAGCAGCCGAACACTGAACTGCGCCCAAGGTTTATTTAAAGTGATAATAAAGCCTTCGATAAGTGGGTCAAACGCATAGTAAACGAAGTGCTTCCCACGCAAAAATCCATGCATATGCAATTTGTGGGAGGGGATGCGAATTACATAGATACTTCGCATCCCACTTCCATGAGTCGTTCGCACCCCACCCTCGGAGGTAGGCTGACCACATGCATTCCAGCCCCGCCCCCTCGACTGAATCCCTTAGACTTCATGCCTCGATGAGCTTTTAGGTTATCCTTCCGCTGGCAATCACTGCGATTTCGATGAACTCATCTGCCATTCCGATCCGAAGTTCGCTACGCGTCCTGGATTCTCTCGACTGCGTGGTTTCCCCCGTCATTCACCGTCAAGATCCACCCTCATGGGTCGGAGCAGGAGGACCAGCTTCGCCAACATTCATTTCTCACCCAGGGTCGTCCCATTCCGCCGCCAACCGTCGCGTCGTCCGGAGGGAGGAGAGGTGGAAAACCGTTTGGAGGAGATGGATCGGCGCGATATAATCGACGACGCACAAGAGAGGGAGGGGGGGGGGGGCGCCATCCTTCTCCATTCCTGTCGCGTACATATTTTTTTTGCAATTTTAGTCTACGTATTGCCTTATTCTGCTGTCTATTGTATGAGGCATTTACGTCCAAACTCCCAGTAACGTTGTATAAATTGGAAGGATGTCTCCTTAGCTATGATGTCGAAAATGTATTATTAACCACATCGTACTGCTACTGTAGGCGAGATCGTGTCGATAGAATTCGGAAGGTTAAGTGTAGAACGGATAGATTTAAAAAGAGAAGTTTCAGGCGTGATATGGTGGAATATCGTGATTAATTAAAATTGTCAATTTTAATTAATCAGGATAGATTTAAGATGTCATTTTTTCCACGAACGAAATAGATCAGAATAAAATAACGTTTGTCCGACCGCGCTAAGAGGAAATGGTGTTTTGGGTCAGGGGTGGTCTGGTGTGTGATCACCCTCTGCCATATACCCTAATGGTAGCTCCCAGGGTACTAATTAAATCTAAAACACCTTGTATCGTAAAAGCTCGTTACTTTCACAGTGATATCGCTGTGCTTCTCTGTGTTTCTACTGTTTTCGGGAAACATTTTTATCCCTGACCAGTGACTTCCATCCAGTTTTTTTGTCCATATCATCAAACCAACATAATCCATATTATCAAGCGGTCATGTTGAAAAACTTATCACCTAAATTCCATCCAGTGGCTTTCTTCCCATCATAAGGACTTTTACCACCCTATTCCATGTCGCACCCGCATCTCTCATCATTATTGCGCTCATTGTATGTACATACATGTGCGTAGTGCATTTTATTCCTGCCTTTAATCTTTATATGTCGATATTTATCGCTATTTATTCATTAGAGGCGTGCGAAAGTGTTGGTGACTTTCCCCTTTGCGAATGTCAAGCAGTTGCCACTCCCACTCCACTCACTTGTTATCAGGTCTGTTCTATTCATGGATTATTATTTTTGCCCCGAAGAGGATCAGATTCTGTAAAGGTGCTTCCCGTAGCAATGTTTTGTTCTGTTTTTGCTCTCTCTTGCCATTGATTTAATGTTACGGGTAAAATAAAAGTTTTTCGACTTGATTTGAGAGGGAGAGCGGAACCATCCGCCGCTCTTCCCCCAATGCCTCACCGCTCTGAATGAATCTCGAACCTTCGGTCTCTCGGGGTGTGTGGGGGAGGGCGGGGGAGCGGTGTAGTAGGCGTGGGAGGGAGCCCGGCCAGAAACCAATCAACTCGGGAGAGGGAGGGGGCGGAGAGACCACCCCGGTCGAGCGCGAGGACCATAAACGAATGACTCCAGGGCGGTGTCTCGTGGATCGGTCCGTTCCCGGTGACGTCACACCCGCGATAAACGTTTACCGGCGGCGGCGCATTAAAAACACCCGTGTTCTCGATCATAATTACACCGCGAAGCACTCGTTCCGCCTCCTTTTTATTTCTGTACCTCTTTGTGTCTTTTTTTAATGCGCTGCGAGCCATTCTGAATGCGAAACCTCCTGGGTGGATCGAACGCCTGCTACCCCGCCCCTCCGCTCTCCCTTCTCCCACACCCCCCACCCTCATCCACGATCTCTCCGGCGGACGCTTTACGACTCCTAATTACAATGTTTATTTTGACACTGTAGCCGATCGAGTTGGCAAAGGTTTCGCGAAGTGCTCTCGCCCGAGAGGGACACGTTTCGGCGTCGCTCCTGGATGTTACGAAAAATTCTGCGCTTAGTAAAAGTGAATGAAAAATAAAACTATATTCGGTGACACCCCATGAATCGATCTTGAAAATCGTCACAGATATTGATGTGCTGTTTTAATAACGACGACTAATTGCGCGGAAAATCATGGATACTGACACGATATGGGAAAATGTTCATGTAAAGTGAAATATTTCCGACGTAATAATGTTTGTTTGTGCTTTACATGATTCAACGAAAGGTAATCTATTGATTACAGGTAGGTTTTGGACGGTCCCCGATGACTTACTATATCTTCTACGTGCCACTAGCAATTCCTTTTGTTTGCTATGCGTTGTTTCCTTTTGCATTTTTTCCTAACTTCTACCTGCTTCGTGCTGTCTGACAATCCTACTGTCTTACTTCTCCTTCCTCGATTACCTAAAATTCTCCCAACTATCACCGCCCTCAAATATTATCACCACAAATCAACATTCCTCCACCCCCTTTTTTGCCTTTTTGGAATGTTTCGTGGGAAATTCCTCTCTTCGCCGACCACACCGAAACTTAATGGCGTGTCTTCCTATGTGCTCATATCATTTTACTCCATTCTTCTCCACACCCAAAAATTAACTCTCTTATCTAAGCTCGTCCATTTGTCCCAAAAAGCTAGGTTTTATCCCCATAAAGCAACACGCTCTATATTTGTAGGATATGTTGTAAATTACTCGTCCAAATAACCTTGTACCCATCGGAATAACGTACATAAAGCGAGGAGGAAATAATTCTCTCGATCACAAAAAAATTTCTTTTTCTAAAATATATGGACAACAAAATTCGTAATTTTAATATTGTTTCATCTCTGATTCTGGGTGATTTATGTTTATAAGTGACGTGGAATGCCATTCAAGTAATTAATTGACGTGGGTTCGTAAAATTTTGAATTGCAGTGTCATAAGAACTAATAGCATAACGTTGCACCACTATTTCGCCGTTTCTAATTTTACCCCTCGGCCTCGCAGGGCGAATCCTTGCTTATTTATTAGCTTCCACCTCATTGAACAGATGACCGGAGATCCTTGAATTGATGCGTGTCCCTCGGGCTGTCACACGCCCGAAAAGAAGTCGCCGCCTGTCGCCGTCCTTGCGCTTCGAATTAAGTCTTTGGAAAATAAGTGTCCACGATGAGAGCTCGCGTCGGTTTAAGTGGTTTTCCATTTCTCGATTCCCAGTTTCTTGCATCATTGCCTCGGAGGGGGTTCTACGATTTCCATTTCGAGGCCTTCGCTCGGTGGGAAGCGGTTAAAGAGAGGCTCTCTCTCTTTCTCTCGCTCGCGCGCGCGCCTGTTCTGTTATGACACAAAACGACCCGACCCTTCCCCCCACCCCACTCCTCTCCATTGCCGCTCGCTCTACCACCAACCTCCCGCCCCTCCCCCCCTCCCCCCTTCTTCCCAACTCGGGGGACTCGGGAGTTATTATCCTCGCTCACCCTCGGACGATGGGGATACACCTTCACAATTACAGGTCTTGGATTACGTTTTATGCGACTGTCGTAAACCTTGTCCTCGTCTTGTTTTGACTTCCGAGGCATTTGATGCGAAGACATTCTGCATTCAGCAGTGACAAATAAAACGTCCAGATGTGTAGAAATCAGCAGCCTTAATGATTTTGCATGGAGAAAGGTTTTCATGGAAAATAGATCAAACTTTTTGTCTAAGGTCTGTTTTAAGCAAAGCATTTTGACGGTGGAGTTGTTGGATAGACGTTGGACATATCCCAGTGATCATAAATAATCCTACAGAAGTTATTGTCGTCGTCACGCGTATTGTTGTTTTATTTTGCTCCTTAATGCAATTGAGAATCCTTAATTGGTCTAACAGTTGACTTGAGAAAAATAAATCAAAGTTCTCGAAGCGCGATGTCTTTTCCCAATGTGAATACGAACATGTCACCGAGCGGATGCTCTAAGGTGAATGGGTTTTCTATATTCCGTCACCATAAACGTAGTGATTACCTTCTCGGAGTGCGTCCGCTTCATTGTTTCCCAGCAATGGCGAGGTAGTCACCGTTACTTTTGCTGTTGTTTCTGACGGGATGTTATTTGTGTGTGCAGATCTTGAGGTCTATTGAGAATACTACTTTCAGCGCGGAACGGGAAACGCAACGCAAGTCAACCAGCTATTAGCAAAATCTATCTAACTTGGCCTCATGTTAGATCCTCTCGGTCGTTAGATAATGATTACTTTCGTTATAAAGTAACATCCTATGGCAGAATTGAGATGAGATTAAACCATTTGATTTAAAATAATCGTCCTTTGTTTAAACACGATATTCATATTGATAAATTGTCTTTTAGACCGTCGGGTCCCGACGGATATATAATGTAACGTATATTTCCAGTGATTAAAGCTCGTAGTAATTAAAAATAAGATTACTATACATTTTAAAAATTAATTATTATATAAACCCGGCGCGGTTTGCAGTCATTGTTCAGCTGATCTCGTACGCAACGGTAGTCTTTAAGGCATGGAATCTGTCACGATTTTATTGTCTCTCTTGAGAGAATTAATGAACTCGACAGTGGCTACTTTTATGCAATATCGTGTCATTTTTCGCCTCGAACTCAGGAGTTGAACGTTGGTTAACCTTCGTGCATGAGACTATGAATAGCTCCTTCACCTCTTCCATTGAGCAAAGAGAGGCGGATAATAAGTCACGAGGGCGCGAGGACTCCTCTCAACCCCAAATTCAAATGGAACTACGTCATATCCAGAGAGGTAGCGGAGGAATGAAATTTTCTTGGAAAGGCGATTTTTCCGGGAAGATTGACTCGGGTCATTAGGCGTACAATTTTTCGCATCTTTCGGAATAATTTTTTCGGTGAGTCATTTTTCTAACTTAAGAAGTTCGCGAATTCCGCCGCCTCTTCCATGCAAAAATATACGCCTTTTTACGCCTACAGGACAGCCTATTCTAATCTACGTCTTCGGGAAGACATTTTCAAGAGATACGTTATAGTTATGGGATTCCTGACGTGCCATTGAATAGAAAGTTCGACGGACACGCACTGATGCTATATAGTTTCAGTTCATTATTTTGTTTTTGACTGAATTACTTGTCCATTTCTCATAGTCAAACTTGGAAGAAGGTGTTGCGACACTCGGAATTAACTGCTCGGGTTCCTTGAAAATCGCTTTTTTAAATATTTACATATACTCTAATGAAAAAAATAACAATCCAACTATAGACACTTTTTAATAACTTATCCAAACCTAGACTTTATTCAATGTATTGTTAAAACAACTTAGGCTGATAATTCCTAACTCCTTCCCAAGGTTCAACGAGATCATCTGGGTTTTCTGCATACCAAATTGTTATCCACTTTGTCCGATTTGGCAGAGCTTTAGCTGTTCCCGTTTCTCTGGTAATGGCTCTGATGACTCTCTATCATAATAAATTTCTCTTTTTTCCCTGATATTCCGTAATCACACCAGCACTGGCTTATAATCTCGTGCAGCGTAGAGGAGCTAGATTTGTAAAACGTTGTTATGATAAACTTAGTAGCGTATCCAAAATATTAGAGCAGTTAGCCTGGGAAACCTCCCACGGAGCGAAGTTTAAATTACAGATTGAAGCTCCTGCATAAATTTGATCGGAGTCTCTTCGTCGGTGATATTTAAAATTTCTTATTAACCCCATCGTTCTACGGTCATGTCAGTAAAATTAAAGAGATTAAGAACTGTTAGATTTAAGATGTCATTATTTCCACGAACGATAGGGGATCATTAAAACATTGTCCGACCAAGGCAGTGTCATATTCGGGTAAAAACTAGTCTAGTGTGTATTCACCCCCTGCCACACACCTAGCGGTGACTTTCTGGGTACATAAATAAAATAAATGCATAATGGTTCGTTATAGATGTAGTTTTTGAAGACACAAACAAAGTGGATTTTCAAAAGGAATAAAATCCTTGACACGTTTGCCAAATGCAAAAAGAGGAATATGGAAAGGTGAAGAGAAAACGCACGTTTGACCGATGATTTATTTCGTTTTATATTGCCTTTTCATGTTTGTGGCAAATTCATTCGGGAAGCTTGGTCATTTTTGAAAGTTTTAGTGAATGTTATTTAACGTTATCTCAGCTTTACGTAATTTCGAGTTTACTTCTCTTGATTTCCCCAAGGAATATTATTATATTCACGCTTCTTTCTTCAATGATGATGGTGATGACTGCATACGTCAGCTGAAAGACTGGAGACCATTTGTTGATTTAGTTTCAAGTGAATGCGACACATGCAATGAATCCGGTGTACCCTTGTCCAAACTCCTGTCACCTGCCATACGTATTGGTATCGATCGCTCTCGTCCTATAGTAAGTGTCTATGCGAGTCTCTCCTCCAACAAAGTATTACTGCCTCAACATAGTTTAAATTTCTAGATTGCGGTAAGGCTGAATCCATGTGCTTACTGTGTCGGTACTGGAGCATATTCTCGACACCCGGAAACCTCTTCTAGAGTAACTAGATTCCGTTTTCAACCATAGAATCCGCTTCTTTATCCACATCTTTCACGAGACCTGTGGGTTAACTTCAAACCAGGCATTGTGGTTGGAAGACCTTCGGGATGAAACTGGGTCTTTCTTGGAAGTCATACCATTTCACATTGAGACAAATGCTGTGTCAGAAGGAGTGAATGATGTGTCGCCACTGTCGGGGCTCGTCAAGGCGGACTGAAACATACTTTCGCAATCTTTTCGAAGACAAATAACTATTTAAAAAATGTGGAATTGCTATCTATTTAGAGTGTATTCGGTTTACAACGTGTGTGGTTGGGGATTTTGTACTCGAGTGATGGGATGACGAAATTTCTCCTAGAGACACCTCTTCTGTCAAATGGGCAAATGTTTGACGGAATAAATTGAGGAAATTACCACGGAGAAAATAGTGCGCGGTCAGGTGTACATTAATGCGCCAGTGCAGTGATTTTGAATCTTTTTTGGCCCCTATCTTCTTTGGAAACTCACGTTGTGGATTGAAATATTTTGGGAGTTTTTCTTCAGTGATTAAGCACAACTCGTGCTCCCTTGTACTTTTCACTTAATCTCCCAAAGGATACGTCCGTCACACTTTGGAGACCATCGTGCATGTGTGTGGATACGAAACAGAGAAAATCTAATTTCCCCAATTGGGCTGTGAACTCGGATTCCAAGATGTCGAACAAAATTCATCAAATATGGGCTCTGAAACGTTAGATAAAATGAAAGTGGCGTCTCACTGTCACATTTGAATACATTTTTTAATGCAAACTTGATCCAAAATATTGAGCTCTGTGACTCGATGATGTTGTGTCGAAACATTCAAAATAAGTTCATATAGTTTTAATGAACAAGTTGAAGTATCTTGGTATTTCACTTCTAAATAATAATCAGATACCCCGGGAATTTGAATGATTGAGATCAACCGTGATAACATGATTTGCGTCTATGTAGTGTTATAACCGGTAAAGTCGAGTCATGGAGCCCGGAAAATTTAATTCTAATTCATAAATGGTGATGCGAGCTTCATTTTAAAGGAGTTTAAGGATATACACGTAAGTCTATCATATCAGAGGCCTGGGCATTGGAGACTTTCAGCGTATTCATCCACCATTTCAATTAGTAGCGGTTTTTATGGCACATGAAACGTTATATCAGTAAAAGAACGCACTGAAGGGAAGCTTACCCATACTATGCAATTCCTGACCCAACGACTGATATACATGAACGTAATGATCGCGGCTTCTTCGTGATCTTCCTCCATTTTCAATCTTTTCTAAGTTACCACTTTTGGTTACTTTCTCTCCTTTGGACCAATACACTCCAGAAATGTACCAGTAGTTTCGTTGAAAGTTAGCATGAAATACAGTTTGATGAATATTTTTTTACTGCATGCGTAATTCAGCCTCAAGCGTGTAAGTTTTGCAACTTGGACCCATGAGCAGTGGTTTGAGGCTAACATCTGAGTTAAAAATATTTAAAACACACAAAGTAGGTGAGTTTGTGTTTAAAATAAGTTTTTGCAGTCCTGATCTAACTTATATTTGGCGATAAGACCAAGAATATAAATTTTTAAAAATAGTTGCCAAATTAAAAGTTGTAGAAACTTACATTTTTACGCAAACTCTGGATGATAACAAGTAATACATAAATGCTCCCCACTCTTAATGCTTCCTCTTTAAACCCTTGATAGTTCACCCTCTTGTAGTCATCTGCTACGTAAGTTTGCATGGGGGATACTGAAGTCTCAATCAATGACACACCTATCAAACCGAAATTCACTCTCAAGGACGCCGCCAAGGCACTTGAAACAATACCGCCAGGCCCCTTCTTTGACAAGGTTGACCTAACGGACGCCTTTTGGCAAGTTCCTAACCACCCATACCAACAGCACTCCTACGGCATATACGTCGACAGCGAATACTATCAGTGGAAGCGGATACCAGTGGGACACGCTTGGCGCCTACAACTATGTAGCGGTGAGCGAGGGCGGTAGCACAGGAAGTTTACCAACGATTCCACGTGCAGATGATCGCTTACCTCGATGACTGGATGTTTTTTTCCCACAGAATCAGACATTTGCGTCGACCAAATTGTGCAGTTCTTAATAGGCGAATGAAGCATAACCATCAATAGGGAAAAGAGTATTCTCAAAACCGTACAGTGGTTGAAATACCTAGGTTTGGTAATAAGTACACAGAACCTTAAAATTAACAACGGGAGTCCTTACACGAATGCGCTATATTTTGGACGTAGTGAAAAATATTCGCTCGACATCCCAAAAATGGTGGGATTTGTGTCATGATGTGTGTTCATTCTCCGGCTACCCCATTTCCTCATGGGTGTCATAGCCAAAAGAAACACCAAATGGGGAGAGGACCTATGGGAAGCTGGAGGGTGGCACAAGGTGCAACGCTTTTCACCATATTATTTATCCGCCGACGTCTACTCCGATGCAACGCCCCTGGAGGCGGCGTGGGTTATACCTGCGCTAGTTCTCACCGAAATGTACTCTCACCGAGGTAATGCCTATACAACGGAGGCAGAAGCAACGGCAGCCCTCATGACGGCAGCTGCTCGACAGCTGCCCTTCCTGAATTTACGAACATTGCAGTATTTTGTGATAACCAGGCTGTGGTTCACTCCCTCAACAAAGGAAGGGGTCTATTACTGTATATTTGTAACATCAAAACTTTATGTGAGTTTAATTAAAGAATTGTCACAACATGTGACCTGACGGTACATCTCCACCAACGAGAATCCGGCCGACCGTCCCTCTCGGACCGTCGTACCTTCCTATGCCATCTCGGCCACTGATTCGCGGGTGACTGGAATGGTATATACAGTAGGTGG
Source organism: Hetaerina titia (assembly GCA_037158775.1). Classification (NCBI taxonomy): domain Eukaryota; kingdom Metazoa; phylum Arthropoda; class Insecta; order Odonata; family Calopterygidae; genus Hetaerina; species Hetaerina titia. The sequence goes on along the minus strand of CM073770.1, from coordinate 41,296,054 downwards.
GATGTATACGTATGATTTCACATGCGCGGTGGAAATATTCTTACCGGGCCATGCGCGTCATTTTTAAACAACTGTTAATTTGTAACTTCTTCGAATTTGTAATCCACAGTTTTGAAAATCATGACCTCATCGAAATGTCAAATATTCAAACTTCGATCACGAAATGACCACCTAAAGATGGGCTGACATCACTGAAAGCGGCCGTTCTCCTATTATGCAAATTTTTTTTATTCCCATCTTAATGTTGACGTCACTAAACCTTTCAATTTCCCTCAGTGTTGATGACGCCATTTCCAATTAGACATTCGAAACGAGGATTGTATCGTGCGGCATTCCCGAAGGAAAACATTTTCAGAGCCTTTCGCTTGTTAAAAGGGTCACATCGTTAGTACTCTTCCCACGCAATGGGTGCTTTTAAAACTCCACAGTTATATTTTATATTATGATTTATCCTTGATTTCAATGAAAAAAGCCAATTGACAAATTTGTCTTTCCTTATTTCACATGCTTGATTATTCCCTACGCGAAATTAATTTTTTAATTTTCTTCTTTTAATATTGATAATGAAGAATTTAGTGTTTTATCGACGTATGATGAGAGTAAAAGACCTCGGTGAAAGACCGGTGATAAAATCGCTCGAAGATAGGCGACTACATTGCTTAATTCTACCCTCTTCTCTCTAAAAAGAAAACGCTGTTTCTCTTTTCAAATTTATTCTTTAAACGGTAGCTAGGCCCTTTTATTTCTACATCATTTTCCATTTTCATTAGCATTAGTACTTTTCTTTCTTTTATTACGCTGTTCGCGAATTCCTGGGCTTCTCCAGTATTAGTTATTGTGAGCCCAATCCGTCTATTTCCTCTTCCCATTGTGCCATCTCATCCCATACCCCTCCGCATACCTGCCACCTCATTTTTCACATTTCATCTCCACTTAATTTGCATCAATCTTCACCAGCGCTACGTTTCGACAACTCTCTTCTAACAGAACAGGAAGATGATCGCAATAATAACGGAAACTAATTGGCAGTCTCCGTGTTTTCCTCGGGAATGAAGCTCCGTATGGACGACCCTTGATCTCCACGCACTATTTCAGAAATCTCCCGGGAGAAAGCAGCATTTCAAATAATTTCCCTTTTTTCTCGTATTAAGCTACACACGTTTCCGCTATTCGCGGAGAACACAGCATTCATCAAAGAGACCGCAAAGGCTTCCGACGGGAGATGAAAACTATCTTTTAAAACCGTATGATTCGCGGTTGAGGTTAAAATTTATCGATTAACCATATAAGTACTGACTTATTATGTTTTGGATCCAATTAAATATCCTTTCCATACTTTTCCTTACTAGTTTATCGCTCGAGTAAAAGCGTTTTACGACGTAATAAATGTTTCATCTAATTATCAGCTTTTCTCTCTCGCTTCTTTCACAAATTATTAATGAGAGAGCAACTCTAAATAGTACTTTAATGGTCATTGGCCTCACCCTACTTCTTCCGCGTCGCTTTCTCGCGACGAATTCTGCCGACTAGCGGTTCCCAAATTTCGAGAGGCGCTACCCAGTTTGGTTGCAATAGATGTTTAAAAATGTTATTTTCATTATTATTTTAGCTAACAATATTCGTAAAAGTCAAAGCAGAGGTATATGAAGTTTACTCTTTACTTTGACACTTCTTCCTTCCAGTACGAGAATCTATTCACATAAAAGTAAGAATAGAGATTCTAGTTAAATTAAGAAAAAGATTACTAAATTTTTATCGGCTGCGTTAATAATTGTTTTTTTTAATGGAGCACGTGTTAAATTAAAGGAGTGCTGTAGTTCATTGAGTAGAATGCTGAACTACGGATGGTCCGGACTGTCGGCGCGAGTTCGATTCCGGGCACCCTCAGCGTCTCCCGGTGTAATTTTTTCGATTTTCGAGATATTCTTGGGAAACCAAAGGCGGCACAGAGAAAGGAATCGGTCCCACTAAATACCCTAATGTGTGCATTTCACGCGAAATGAGATTCGTACGAAGTAAACTCTAACCTCCTCACCTATCAAACCAACATTTGAGCTGATTACAAATTGTTTTTTATTCACGTTAACCCAAGGAAAGTTCGCACACCTCTTCGTTTGGATCTTCCTCACTCATCAAAATGTGGGAGGTAGAATGGAAGAGTTTTGAAATCTCGGGTCGTAAACAAAGGATCTGGAAGGTCACTGCACCACGCGGCGGTGGCGTTGTTCCTTCGCCTGCAACTTCACCCCCCGTCGTCTTCTCCTCCACCTCGTCCCCAGCCCTCCTTCCTTCCCAGATGCCGCTTCCTCTCTCCGCGGGAGGGGGTGTGGGGGGTTGGGCAGGATGGAGAAGCGAGCGATCGCTTCCGATGGTCATCCACAGCCAGCCGGCCGGCCGGACGCCTCGTGGAGCGCCCGTGGCGGAAGGAAGATGCTGGCATGCAAGGGGATTGACCCTTCTACCGAGCCGGGGTAGGGCGGTCTGTGCGCGGGCGAACCGGAAATCATTCTGAATCGAGAAGTAATGGAGACCCGCGGGGAGATTCCTAATTATCACGCCAACTGTTTGTAGCGATTTTCCAAAGTCATCCTCTCAGGAAATTCCTTCCTAGTAGCTTACATTCGAATACCCATCTGCCGTAGCGAGTGGGCGTTACCCGAGTCTCTGGACACTCATGTGAGACATAGACCGACTGCTGGGAGAGCAAGTTACAAGCAAACAATGATGAGTGAAACGGAATAGCAAAATGAGAAACGCAAGCGACCAATTTTGATTCTTCTCTCTCTTTCCGTAAATTACCCTCAGTAGGTAGTTTTACGATACGATTTATGTCGAAGTAAGAATTTTCACGTTTATGTAAAATTGCGTCATTCAGATTGACATAAAACTTTTTTATTAGTATGAAGCAATTATTGAAAGGCCTAAAATTTAAACCAAGTAATTTATCATCCGATTTCGTCTCAACTGTCATACCTGGCATGTTCTCCATTGCAATCTTTATCTCTTCATTGAAAGTCAACGCTTAAGGTAAGGGCAGTGCGATGTGAATAGAGGCTGTGTATATTCCATTTCCAATATCTGTTCTCGATGTCAAGAATTTCGAAGTAGCGTAATTTGGATAGTTCTTCAAATATGTAGACACAAATCCTAAGCACTGGTAACATAGAGCCGCAACATAAAAATATAGTGTGACCATTAAGGTCAAAGTTGAATGCGATGCCTCATATTTACATAACAGGCGTCGTGCGTCCTCTTCGTAAATTTTGCTTTACGTCGTTATTACTACGTTTTTCAGCATCGCACGACTCTAGTTAAATCTTCGACGTTGCCCAAGACCTTAAGTTTCAACACTTCAAATGCCAAGCTCTCAAAATACGTCTAGGGAGGTGCGAAATGACCACAACCGCCGCTGGGTCTTGGCTCGCCACTTGAATGACCGCCACCACGCCCATGTTCATGCTTGCGCACACGAGCGACGCCGGTTGACACGTCCCAGAGCAGGGAAGAGATCTCGCTTTCACCCGAAACGAAAATCCCCGGCCGGATCCCCCTCCGTTCCCCACGAAGACAACCCCAATTCAGTACCCCATTCCCCACTCTCCTCACCCCTTCCCACAGCAGCATCTCCTCCGAAGGAGGCGACCACGCCTGCCGAGATGCATTCCGGGTTGCGGAACGGGCGAGTCTCTTCATTTGCATTTTCCCTCCCTCCCCGCCCATGAGCACTAGAGGAAAAATAATAAGATATCTGGGTCTTCTCTTTCCGAGGGCGGAGGAATGCGCGCGACTTTCATTGGCGCTGCGGAACCTTCAAAATTTCCGAGGTATCGTGAGCTTCGACGATAGTGAATCGCTTTGACGATATTTTACGATCTCCACGAGATGGATTGTCCGATTCTGGAGTGGTCCTCGCCCATCTGTGTCGCCCCCGGTCGTTTGCGGATGATATAATTACCGTCTCGGGTGCATTTTTATGTCCAATTTAGTGTCCCTAGAGTATTTTATGGCTGAAATAAGAGGATACGTTTTCTTTTAAATTCTAATAGCTTGATGATGGCCTGAAGATGGGTAGTGTGCCCACAGGCAACGGCGACACTGGCAACGGCCATGTGTGCCAGCTTTTCTGTAATAAGTCTGAATTTACAAAGCTTGCATTCAAAAATAATGTTAGACGCAATATTTTATGCATGTCGTGGAAAAAGTTAGCCGTAACTGAAATGTCTTCTCGTTCTCTGACTTCGATCAATCGTGAAATTGCCGCTAAAGCCCGTGCACATCAGTAGTGTAGCAGACGCTATGATTCATTTCCGTTACATGTCGTGAATATAACGATTGACCCGTTGTGTTAATGATATCTTCTCGGTAGTCTATCGAATTTTCGAATACACTTGGGTTCAGAGCAGCAACGAAGGCTTATATTATACATATAACATATCCCAAGAACATTAGTTTAATTCTTGAAAGTGATAATTTACTTAAGATTGGATTCCGAGAGCAAAATGCCGACAATGCGAAATGAGAGCATTCGGCGCAGCATCTGTCGGACTCAATTGTGCGGTTTGCAACTATGCCTTTGGCTGAAAGAAAAAATGATACTGACGCTGAGCTTAATTTCAGCCATGCCCGTCCTCATTTCGTAACATATCTAATTCTCCCAATTTTCCCGCATGTTGTGATTGTACCACTCGCGTTCCTTCCACAATAACTCTTTGATTACGCTGTCCCATCAGTGGTTCATTCCAGCCTTATCCACAGCCCAATGGTTACGAATCCCTTAAGAGCACAGAATATCCGGCTGTGATATAGATTACCTCTTGAAATATGCGAGAATTTTTCACATTCTCTTAAAAAGGAATTTCAAATGTTCGAACTTTTGGAAAAAATCAAATGACCGATTTATATATTTTTTTAAATAAACATTTGGCCATCTTAACGCGAGAAGTTATCACTTAAGCGCCGCACATAAATGCAAAAAGGTGGGAGAGAAAATAGGAGTCATCACAATTGCGAGATTATCGGTGAAAATATCATTCTCTTCGACCGGGATTCGCCCCTGGATCCCTCGATAATGGGTTGTTTTAGCCAGTTAACGTAGCTTAACTGAGTAAATCACTCGGCAGGATATCGAGAGACCCGCGTTCGAGTCCTGGTCAAGGCGAATGATTTTTACGCTGTACAAATCTCTCACTTTTTCCGTGTGCACTTTCGTGCGACTCCACTCAAGTTACTGCTGCAGGATTTCCCTCAGTTATTTGAATTGAAGAAAAGCCATTATTTTAATATTTGCTTTGTCGTTCCCGCATTGATAAATGTGACGCATGCTACACGTTTCTCGTGCACGGTCAGGAGAGGATGCCAGTAAATAACACCTGGCCTCCCGACCGGCAAGAGTTCCCGACCGTTATTCCATATTCGGAATGGCACAAACGAAGAAAAAGACAGTAGAATCCTCTTGTGTACGTAGAGCGCCGCGGAGAAATGGGAACGGTTTGTTCTCGTGGAAACGGATTCCTCAAGAATGAGACGCCGTCACGTGGCTCGTATTGTGTACTTTTCTTTTGCCCGCGAAAAGCTTCTCGGAACGCTCATCCGTCGCGAATGGTATCGCACGCCGAAGAAGGGTGGATGGAGTGACAGAAACCACCGCTTCTAGCGAATGGTTCGAGGAGACTGGAGACGCGGGAGGTCGGACTGCAATCGCTCTCCCCCGCTCCCTCCTCCCATCTCTCGCTCTTCCATTGCGCGACGACGCCGGAAGCGATTTTCAACGCGAGGCGGGTGGCGAGTAAGGAAACACGAACGATAGAAAACAAACGGAAGAGAAGCCAAGACAAGCGTTCTCGTGCTTCAATGCATCTCCATTTGCCAATGAACCGCTTTCACTTTGTCCGATTGCATATTCAAGACGGGAGACAATGCGGACGAAGACAACGAACGGGGACGTATAAAATTGGAAGGCGTATAAGGATTTCAAAGTGTGCCGGATGTTTTGTAAAGTGACAATTTTAGTGTAATCTAATTAATTATCTATTCCTTTAACCATATCGTCTATTTAAAAATATCCGAAAACATTTTCCAAATATGTTACGCTAATACGAGGGTCTGACCAGAAAGTAACTTACGTTTCGTCCTAGCGTGGCGGTGTTTAGTGTATAAACGTTCCAACATTCAGTACGTATCCTGCTGTGGTAGTGTGTCGGCCTTATATTTTGCTCACTGCGAACTGTTAAAATCTGCGCTGAAATAGAAAGTCTCGCGAAATCTGTGATTGGATTTTTACTGAAAAAAAAAACCACAATCCAATTGAAATTCTTTGTGAAGTGTACGGAGACTAATGGGTGAAGGAGGAGTGAGGCAGTGGTGCATTCAGTTTTAAAATGGCCACACCAATATTCACCACGAGGACCGCAGTGATCGGCCTAGCCTTGTGACGGATGAACTTGACGGTGAAAACCAACGAAAAAATTCGCGAAAATCGCCGATTTACGATTACAGATCTCTCGCTAGACGTGACTTGCGACACACAGCTTTGACATTGACGCAGAATTAGATGCTGGTGTAAACAAGAGTTTAAAATGTAAGCCGGCAGATTTCTTCAGAGACGGAATCTAAAATCTTGTGCATCGTTATGATAAATGCCTCAGGTTTAATGGCGACTATGTAAATTTCAAGAAACTGTAATAGTAACTTTAACGGAGTCACCCGCTATGTGTGCATTATAATGCAACCATTTCAGAGAGTAAAAATCATTCGCCTTGACCGGGATTCGAACCCGGATCCCTCGATATCCGGCCGAGTGCTTTAACCAATTAAGCTGCCGAGACGTCCTCTTACACTCTGAAATTTTGGGGGCTTTAAAGGAACAAGATGTTATGACGAAATACCGTACATACAATGTCACAGGCATTCGTAGTCGTGCGCGACGCGCCACAGTCCACGATGTTAATAAAGCCAATTTCAAACACTTAGGCTGTTCATACCTTAGACAAATTTCAAGAAACTGTAATAGTAACTTTAACGGAGTCACCCGCTATGTGTGCATTATAGCCTAAGTGTTTGAAATTGGCTTTATTAACATCGTGGACTGTGGCGCGTCGCGCACGACTACGAATGCCTGTGACATTGTATGTACGGTATTTCGTCATAACATCTTGTTCCTTTAAAGCCCCCAAAATTTCAGAGTGTAAGAGGACGTCTCGGTAGCTTAATTGGTTAAAGCACTCGGCCGGATATCGAGGGATCCGGGTTCGAATCCCGGTCAAGGCGAATGATTTTTACTCTCTGAAATGGTTGCATTATAAGGCGACTATGTAGAAAAATAATTTTCAAATATGCCTTTCAGATGTATATAATGAAACTTTGTCTTGTCGCTAGGTTCATATTTTATTTCAAAACGTATGTTGCTTTCAGTTTTGATTCTATCGTTGAAGTAACTTTGTTAACTCCGTGAATTATTTTGAAATAATTAGATATGCTGCTAAATACTTCCAGCTGGCTTCAAAAACACAAATCGTTATCTAAATGCGTTCCCTCAAGTATTCCTTCTAAAATATATAATAATTACAGAGATGTAATAGCAGATATCTCTTGGATATGTGGAATAATATATATTATCGGGGTATTCAGCATGCATCAACAACAGTTAAATATTTAAATTTTAGGAACTTGCTACTTCCATTCATTCGGAAATCGAAGGATTTTACTTAATAAAGAACAAAATCTATCCAAAAAGCGATCAAACCTACGTAATTTTACGGGAAATTCTCCTTGTGATTTTGACGAACACCACGTTCCGAAGGTGGAAAGGCGCCGTTACGTCAAATCACGTCATTGCGACTCTGAAATGTGATTGAGTTTGACTTTCTCTAGGACTCGTAGAGCTCTTCGGTGCCTCCGGAAGGAGTGTAAGCAGTAAGGCAATGCCTTCATCATTGGGACATCGAGGAGTTGAAAAGAGATTAATGGCTATGAAAGGGATTGAGCGAAGGGCAAGGACTGGAGTTAGTGGTTGAGAAAAGCTGTAATCAGGGTCAAGTTTATGGCTTGAATCAGGACAGTTTGGCGGCACTTATCGGGCGAACATACTTTTTTTGAAATTCACATATATTCGCACCTAATAGAGCTTATAGCGATATGAACTCTACACTCACTTATGATATCAAACTATGGGTTGATTACCATGGTGGGTTATCAGGGAAACGGGAAGACGATTCGAAAATACTTGCAAGCGGTGACGCACACCGGTCTGCCCGAATACCGTGGTCGACATTATCAGCACCACCCGTAGAAGCATTTCGGGATTAAGATCTAGACAACTACGTCGAACGTGTATACGGAATTGTTCAGGAGAAGTGCCGAAACATGGAAAAATCTAATTTCATCCTTAAAAATTGCCAATGAGGGAGGATCACTTTGCCAGTCAAGGCTCATCTTCCCACAGTATCGTATTGATATGGTAATTGATCGAGTTACTATATTACTTTGAGTGAATACTTTTCCGAAGATGAAGTCTTGTGTTCATAGAATATTTATTCTATGTCGTATTTCTTCCGCGCAAGTGCGTTAACTGGCCGACATTGTAGATACTCGTCGAAAGGTCGAGTGGTCACTGATTGGGATGCCGCCGCAGGGAATTATGCCCTTTTGTGATATCCGACGTTAACATAATTTGCTAACACTGCTTATTGACCCCGACTGTCGAGGCACCAAAACAAACAAATGTCCGGTCGCTGACACAAGGTTGACAACTGCGCATTTCGCAAGTCTCACACTTCACGCTAATGACTTTATTATTTATCGCTTTGGCCGGAAATCGCCCACTTTCGGCCTCAGGGACAGGGATTTTAAGCAGCATTCTTTCGCTACAACTTTGAGCGCCGAGCCCTCGTTTTGCCATGGACAAGTTAAGCCGCGAAATTTTGTTTTTTTATTTGCGTTGGAGGACAGGGGGGGACTTTGGAGAAGCCGGAGTAGGCCGCGGACCGAGTCGCCTCGCCTTCTCCCTCGGCGAGGGAATGTGGGGAAGGGAGGAAGGAGGGAAAGGAGCACGAGAGGGAGGGCGAACATCCCAGACCGTGAATCAAATGGGACGTGCATTGGGCAGAGCCGGCGGCGGGATGACCGGCGAAGTGGAGTGGATGGCCTCCGTGCATGCACTTAATGGGGATGGGGCGGGGAGAGTCCTTACGGCAGGGCGATTGACCCCTACTCGTCCTTTCCGCGACCCCCCCTTCCGCCCCTCCCCCTCTCCTATCCTTTTCACCCCAGCCCCCTTCTCTTCCCAGCCCTCGGCAGCCAACTCCCTTTCCCAGCATCTCCTCCTCTTCTTTTACGCTCCCCGCGTTTAAAAAACCCCTTCCCTGCCCTTGATGCGGCTCTATCTATCTCTGCCTCCCGTGTTACACTTTACTCCTCCTTTCTCAACCCTTTTTTTCCGTCCCTCACAGTCCCTCTCTTTCAGTCAACAGCGCGTATGAACAAGGGAGATCGGTGCTGATACAAGTGTTATCCTCGATCATCCCGTCCGCGGATCTCGTCGGCAAAAAAAATTCACAAGCTCCCGTGCGTTTTAATACCTCTCCCCGATCGAGTTTCAACACCGTTCGTTTAAAGAGACCCACGAATGTTTCAGGAAATCTCTCTAGTGGCCCTTGCCGTTATTAGCTCAGGAACAAACAAAGCCGTATAAAAGTGGAGAGTATTTCTATTACGTTTCCAGTACCAACCAACCTCAGACCCCTTCACGGAGTATGGTTTGATACATGAGAGGGTTTAACTCACCACTTAGGATGGTCCGTGAGATTTAAACATGGTGGCAGGGAGGTAGAAGGTTGGTGACTTAGCTCCTGCCAGTCTGTGACTTCCCAGGAAGATCTAATACGTGAAAAATGAGACAGCTCGGGAAAAGCGATGAGCATCCGAAGGGTCACCAAAGTTCGACCCCGTCCTCTCCAGTCGTTAGCCCAACGCTCATCTTAAACTCCACTTAGTGGATACATTCATTTTTTTATGTTTCAACGGTATGAGCTGTCTTCCTCGGAAGAGTGAATACTCGTAGTACTGACTATTAACTCAATAATCTACATTCAAACTCGAAAACCCACCAAATGGCGAACACGTATTACGTGGATATTGAAATAGGGAAAAGGAATAGCAACCCTCATAAAAGACAAACACAGAATTGATGGGGAAGGTGGAAGGATGCAAATCACAAGCGTAAAAAAGTTTCCTTGGCTGGGACTTGGTGCTCTTACCAATTCAGTGATCGATAAAATTTAATTAACGCTGAAATCCACGGATATCAATAAGAAAGGGTACACACCCTGCAATGTATTTGGGGACGAGACAGTCCAGTGGGTAGAGCGTTGAACGTCTAACCGAAGGACCCGACTTCGCGTCCCAAGAACCCCTCTGGGCACATTGTTCTTCACCTAACCTGTGTGATGATTCGTGTATAAGATCTTCATGGGAAACCATAGGTGGCACAGGGGAAGGAACTAGATCCCGTACACATATGTAAATTTCACACGTCGTTGGGCTTAGGACTACTCGTAGGTGAGCTCTACCCACACCTATCAAATCGACCTTCGCATTGATAGCTGTATTTTTATATACGCACTTACATATACACACAGTTTCAACCCGAAGGTCGGTTTGACAGGTGATGGTAGAGTTATGGTAGAGTTCACCCAGTACTAAGCCCGATGGAGTCTGAAATTCACACATCAGTGTAGGGGGGCCAGCTCCTTTCCCTGTGCCGTTTATGGTTTCCCAGGAAGATCTGGTGCCCGAAAAATCACATAGCTTGGGTGGAGATGCAGGTGCCCAGAGTGCCTTCCCCGGGAATCGAACCCGGGACCCTCCGGTCCCGTGGACTATCCCCTGGACTACCGCGACCCACCAACATATTTTTTATATTTATTTATTTACTTATTTATAAACACACCCTGCACATTAACGGGCTCTTAGGGTGAAAAATACGGTTATTTTTTTCTGAAATTTGTATCAAGGATTCAAGATGTTAGGAAATTGTAGTATCCACTTATCAAAACTATTAGTGGAATGATATGAAAGTTTTTTAATTCAAGACACTGAAGACCAGGGAACTGACATTTGACTTGTGAAAACATATTTTATGGATATGAAAATAGAAGCTATAGTATCAGCAAGTGATAGATACAGGGCCATTGACTATACAGTGGAATAGAAAACACATACCATACTGTTTGGAATTATAATTGCTATTACGTTTTAATTCAGTAATTAGCCACTGAACTACGAGAATAAATTATTATTATCTGTATTTGTGCTTTATCAGGTTCATATTGCGTCATTTTCTATTATGAATAATGAATTGGTAGAAAATTAATTACTCCCAGCAATGATACTATCAGTGATTTTAAGTTAAAAACCTCATCATTCTTGAACTTTAAATCAGAAGTTAGTGTCATCCGCGCATTTTTTTCGTTTAAATTCCACTCAGAGTTGTAGTTAATTAGAGTTGATTCGTCATTGTTTTTAGTTGGGAGTCACCGAAATAAGGAAAGCAGATTTGTTAATGCCAGAATGGAAGATGCCAGATTCGTTATTGCTCTTCGTTATGCATTCAATAACTAATCAGTCTGTGTTTCCGAATACAATTTAAGAGAATTTTGCATTAGTTGAAGGACTATTTTTAAATTATTGATTATCATAAGTGATTCCAAATATTATATTTTATCACAATAATAATATAATATTATGTTACTGTTCCCTTTTTTGTTCCAGCTTTATGCATTCCTTTACTTTTGACGACGGACTAATTATTGGATGCCTTTTTTTAGTATTTTGTCTTTATTCTTCCAGATATATTTGTGTAACAATTGTAATGTTTAGCCTTCGGCCTATAAATATTAATTTTATTGCGTATCAATCGCAATTAATTGTGTTGTGTCCCTCACTACGGCAATGGTTAGGGTGGAAGAGGAAACTTAACGTCTCAAACTCGTCCAAAAGAAAATACGATCATCTATTTGTTTATTTATTCCCCTCTCCGAGCGTTCCAAACTTTGCCTCGTCCTCTTTGCTTCTTCCTCCCTTCTCTTCTTCCGAGTGTCGTCTCCTCTCCATCCGACCTCCACTTCCCCCACGTCCCGCGCCAGCATCCCCCGCCTCCAAATCCTCCAGCCACCCCCCTCCCACCCACTCCCTGAATAGACCTCCCTTGTTGCTCTTTGGTTGCCTGCTCGCCTGTCCTCGGAATCCCGACTCGTGGTCTCTCCCACCAATCCCCCACCCTCACGTCCCTCCTCCCTCGATCCCATTTTCTCCCTCTTACTTCACGAGAGCTTGGTGGAGTCGCCGAAAAGGAACGCCTATTTCGTAATATTTTTGCGGACCGAGATCGTGTTCTGTTTTTATTTTCGTCGTATTTAGCCCACCCGTCCCTCAAGCCCTCTGTCACTCCATCCCCTCCCCACCACTCATCCCCCTTGCAACACTCTTCCGTCTTTCTTTTTTTCTAACCTCCCTCTCCCCCGAGCGAGATCCGCGTCTTTCGGGGTGCAAAGCAGCAGCGAGCGAATACCAGATGGAATGCAGATTTGGGGGGATGATATGTATACGTGCGTACGTTCGACGCTGGGTTCAATGCACTACCCCTCCCTTTGATACTTAATTAGTTCAGAGACTTGTGATGCGGTGGGTTTTGGTTTCGCTGTCCCCACGGTCGCGCGCTTTGTGGAATCCTTGTCTGCTCAGTGTTGGTTTTTTTGAAGATACCCGTGTCGTTTTCGGAAGTATTAACTTTAATTCCATCTAAATGCGTAAGTGCATGTCCTGCCTCCTCGTACGAGAGACTGGAATGAACCATTTGACAATAATAATAATAATGTAACCAAAACGAAAATCGTTAGATGATCACAGTTAGATTGTCTTATCAAACTGAAAACTCAGGTGAGATATAAAAAAAAGGATGATATCAAACAATTCTCACGGGGAGAAAATGAAAACAATATTTTTACGATGAAATTTTGACCTGTTATATCCAATGCGATATTTTCTTATTTCAACGCCAAACATTGGAGATAGATTAAAAGCAAAATGAACTTTTTAATGCGCGCGGATATTTTCTTTTCGATTTCGCATGTCGGTGTAACGTCGGAGAATCAAACAAGGATATAATAATAATGGTATTAAATGTAATTAATTCGCCTCTAATCTTAATAACCCCGTAAGATAGCATGTTAAACAATAAGAATGAATTGGGCTACATATTTGAGCACTGATAATGCAGAGCTTGAAATGAAATAATTAAGTGAGACTTATGCATATACTTAAGTCTGGAAAGCAATTTTTGCGAATGTATAGCAAAATATGGCTAGGGTAAGAGTTGAATGAGGTTGCTATTTCCTATTTAGTGGTCAGCGAGAGTTCATTGGAAGAAGCCCCAACTTAATCAGTCATTCCGTTTCACGGATGGCTTTAACCATCTCATTCTTGAGAAATAATTCGACCCAGTTTTAATACATTCAGGAAACGGCTGTACCGTTGCGCTTGACAAAACTTCCAGTGACCTCTGTTGCGGATGCCATCAATCGAGTCTTGCTGCGCGCGGTTTTATTCTACGCCTGTCAATCCAAAAGGGAAAATTACTGTCAAGTGCACTGCCAGTTTGATCTCAGTTATGACAGCTTTTAAATCAGGCTTGTCAGTCTACGGACGTTCATTTCTCCAGAACTCACTCGGCGTCTATACAACGCATCTTCTTTTTCGAGTTGCCTGCCAACTTCTTAAAAACCCTCACCCAAATCATTCGATGTTACGAATTATGTTTTCACCACTTATGGAGATATCGGACGCGAGCGACCATTTGCCGAGGTGCCTCAATCGTAAGAATATGTAAAATGTTGGGATGTAAATGGTGAAAAATGGAAATAGTAGAATGAAATCAAAGATTTTTTTCTGATTGATTTCTTTCTGTTGATCTGTTGTACTAAGGTGCTTACAGTTAATTCATGCATTGGTTTAAGAGATGAGAATTTAGTAATAATAATATAAGAAAAAATAGCGAGTAATTGGAGAAAGCCTCTCGCTCACTGCCTTTATAGAACGAATATTAATTAGTGGCGAAATAATGGTCGATTTAATTTAATGGGATCAGATAAACCTTGTGGTATTGCATTCTGTATTGTATTTTATCGTTGTATTTTTACTCGTCACTATTTTTATATCGCTACCTTAAAGAAGTGATGTCGATGTAAAAAGTTATATTATTAGCGTTGTTATTTTGCGGAAACGGTAGTCTCCTTAGCTCGCCAACCTTTTACGCTCAATTCTTCTTTATTCATCAACCAAAAAGTAGGTATATATTGTGTATTAGGATTATTTATCGGTTTTTCACGATTCATAAACAAAATGTGACAAGTGTTTGTGAGAGATGTGGAGTTATTGAGGCTAGTTACGTCAAAGGTAATCATTATTGTCCTGGTATGAATTAAGAAGAGGAAAACCTTTTTTTAATTTACTCCTAAAGTAGTATGCTAGTCGGTTTAACCGTTCAACATCCTATCGGACGGATGAGCCATTGAATTAAAGAAGTTGATTCCTCAACCCGTAGTAGAGACTGGGAAGCTAGTAAAAAAATCTTTAGGCATTTGAAACTTGATGACACCTGATTACAGCGAAAATTTATTATCTGCTGAAAAAAAATGAATTACCAGATCCGCGTCTGTTGTATAAGCGTCCCCTATTTATCATCACCGTTGTTTAATCTATGTATTGAGATAATTTTTGTGGAGAGGCACAAGCAAAAAAAATAAACTTTCATTCATATATTTAGCAATCGACCCGTAATAATCACTAGTAATCAAATGCAAAAAGCATCGGTTCAGCGAGCAAAATCTTCGAGTAAGATTGTGGTCGCCACTGCTACGTGTTGAAGGCTGCTCTTATCTTCGCTACTTGCTGTGGGGATACGAAAAAATACGGATTTATTTACCCCTTGGGAAGTAAATTCTCATGATGGCAATTTAAAATTTTTAATGATTATGAATTTTTCGGTAAAAACTGTATGGAGGAGTTTCGAAACTGTTAAAAGGGCAACAAGGACACGGAGACGCTCCTTGTAAAATTACCAGAACGCTGGACGACTGCGCAATCATTTCCACGCCCCATAGCATCGCTTAACCCGCAGATTTTACCCATGCGCCAGCGTTTGAGCAGCGAATCCTCGCAGATAGCGATCGAAGTTACTGGAATTTCTATTAAGTTCAATCTGAGAGCCTAATTTTGTAGGTCGCCTCCGCAGGTCGTCCGCGACGGAGCCAAGCTAGGGTGAAGCACCACACTCGATGGAAGTGGCGGGGGAGGGTGAGAAGGACGCGAGTTATCGGCGTCGTCGGCGAGATGGACGAGAAGATGGCATGGCTGGGGGCTGGATAGCGTGATGCGGAAACGGGGGAGGGTGGGCAGAAACAATTTTTAGGGAGAGATTGGAGATTTCAGAGGAAGCATGGATCGGCGATCTTTTAATTAAATTTTCGTCCCGTTCCGTTCGCTTTCGTCCGCTCCAGAGCCGGAGGGCCTGCCTCCTCCGGTCGAGCGTGCGTTCGAAAAGGGGGTTTCCGCGTGGGGGTGAGAGGAGGTCCTCCCAAGACCCAGCGAGGTTCCGTGAGAGCTAAATGAAAAAAAAAGAACACGCATGATGTAAGCATTACTGTGCGGGCGTCGGTGAAGATGAGTGGAGAGCCGTGGCGGTCGTGTGATGGGAAATGCAGTGCCAACATAAATCATGTTTGTCACTGAAATATTACTCTTAGGCAACACACTTTCACAGCGAAACTCCGGCTCAACAATTCGCAACAACAACCAGCCCAAGGTCCGGCTCAACAATTTAAGAGTTTTAGCAGTAAGAGAGCATTTGCATTTTCATGCCACCAATACTTGATGCAGCAACACTTTTCGTAGGATGCAAAGCGGTTCTGTTGTCGCCACGAAACGTTTGAACTGAAGAGTTAATGAATAGGTCGTAGAATTTATATGTCCTCAAACTCAATATCCTGTCCCGTAAGTAATTGGCAGCCATATCGTATCATGTAGGAATATTCTATTTTCAATATACGTAGCTATATAATGAAAATTTAAATGTAATTTAATTCCTAGAATTTAAAATATTGGTTACAGAATTACTCTACTGAGAAACTTAAACCATTTTGTGCTTACTTGCAAATGATCATACTTAAATCTAAGACGTAGTCTCAACAAGTATTCTCAGACTTGGACGTATGTAGAAAATAGGTATGATTACTTTAGTCTTGCATAATCCTGAGAGTATATTTTGTACCGATTTGTGTAATCAGGTTCTAACTCAATCAGCAGGTATTTTAAATAGCAAATGTTTAAACTTATTGAGGAATAGAACTTTAATGCACTATCCTAGTGCCTTTGTTGGGGATAACATATATTTATGACTTATGTACAAAGTTTTAACCGGAGTTAAGTTATCTCGGCACGAATATGTATGAAAATCGACGTTCTTCATGTACGAGCCGAAATTTTAAATCCCGATTTTGTCTGCATCTCGTATACGCTGCATCCACGCAAAATATTTTCATAAACCTTAGAGCGTATTTCTCTCGCCAACTTTTTCTTTAAAATAACCATCGTAGAGAATTATTTATGTAGATTTTGATGAAATTTTGTTGTTTACTGAAATTTCTGCCAATTTGCGTGCTGTTACTAATTTACGTCCTATCAAGAATGAGTTTAAATCGTGAGGATATAAAATTGAGAGAGGAAATGGAAATGACTTTTACAAATTGGAATAGGTAAGGGAATTACTCGATGGAAGAATTCTTTATCGAAATATCGATTTTTATCTGGCCACGCCGAACGAAACCTATCTTCCACTTACCCAGTATGTAGACATAACAAGAATTCGTTGCTAAGAATATCGTTGCTTCATGGCCTTTTATAATAATACTCTACTATTGACATTTTTCAGCAACATTTATATGAATTACTCAACTTTATTTTCAATATGCGATCATTTTATTGCATTCCTTTTGATCAAAATACAGGAAACAGACTGAAATTTCTTTATGTGATATCATGTACTGAATCACCGTTTTATCACTCACCATTGCAGTGGTTCGTAAGAGTACCATTTAAACTATTGTATGTTGCTTTTTGTCACTCGGAAAAAAATACAAAGACTGTGTTCAGGCGTGAATGCTAATAATTTGATAATTTTTGTGCATAGATCCCAAACACAACATTTTAGGTCCCTTTTCGCATGGTACAAACTAAAAATTGTATTTGCAAAGGGAAAAAAATACCATTACGTTAAGTCAGAGATAGCATACATTAGATTTGCAAATTTTTAAGTACTCTTGAAGAAAAAAACAAAATTGTAAGAACGACCAATGAAAAATGTAAGGTTCAGCGAATGAAGTTGTGGTGGATTTCTGTAGAAAAAAATATATATATATATATATATATATATATATATATATATATATATATATATATATATATATATATATATATATATATATATATATCATCAAAATGAATGAATGCCGGGCAAAAAGCCATCTTTTAACCTCAGGGTTCGTAGTCCTGCTCTACGTCTAAGATTATTCAAACCGAAATGGCACATACCCGGTGACTTTCGACGAAATTCCCGATACCCGGTTTACCATCATTTTATCCGGAATCATTCTGCCATGAAACCGCAGTGTTCACGAGATTTATCGTTCGTTAATGTGAAGCTGGTTGCTGAAAAGATCAATGAATTAGCGAATTACAGGGGAGATTGAGGAAGATAAAGAAATTGATAAATCCCAACAGGAATCATATCAAAAAAAGATTTGGGTGGCACGCAAGACTCTTTCACGAGTTGGTTTTTTTTTATCTTGCTCCAAATAGCTCTTTACAGGAACGTTAACCGATTGGTGCTGTTTTTTCACCGTGCTGGTGCTGTCACCGACTTTGAATCCATGCCGTAATTCACGTCACCGATAAGAGTATCCCAAAATACTTGTAGGAGAGATGGGCAGCAGTCTCTTAATCCCTCGAGGAGGTCGGATTGAATTGAAATTCTCCGAAATCACTCTCAAGACGCCCGGTTATCACTTTCGTAGAAGATCAGAAGATTCAGACGCCTTCAAGGCGTTTGTTTACCATGAAGAGTTTTTAATGAATCCCTCGCGTGTTCTGATGAGGATACGCGTCGGAAAGAGGCGTAAAAAAAGATTTTAATTAAATAAAACTCGGGCCTTTTAAAGTTTTTCCGGCTGCAGGAGATGTGACGGAGATACAGCCGGAGAATATGTGGCGTTGAGAAAATATGATGCAAAGAAAACGAATGCCTTCGTCTTCGCTACGAGTTTGACTCGGGGAAAAATGATTCTGGGAGGTCGAGCGGTTCCGTTCATTCGCACCAAGACGCCGCGGAAGCTTAAATATTCCATTCACACGAGGAAACTAGGACGACTGTTAGGTTTCCGTCAAGTGGTCGCCAGTTGTGCTAATTACCACTAACAATGTTTGCTTTCGATAAAATGTGCGGATTTTTGATCCGAGCAACATTTTATGCATCCCGCTAATTCCTTGTGAGAACATTTTCAAATTAGTTGGCCATTAGTGAGAACTGATTATTCGCTGAAATTGAAAGGGTTGGCCTGGCCGAAGGCGTCAGTTAAGTCATTGCTGTAAACAATTCGAATTTACGCGGAAGAGATTTATGGGAATCGTATTGAGATTTTGGTGGCTTTGATCATTAAGACATGGAAATAGATTCAACTGAGCGACAAAAATGTTGTATGTACTGGTTTTTCCTCAGTTTCTGGCATCAGGGAATTAATTTTACCCTCTAGTTAATTTCTTTCAACTCAAACGTCCAGTATGTATGCATACTATATGTTCCATTCCCGAAGTCAGCGATAATTTTACTTGTCCAATCCTCCCACTTGAATTGTTTGGAGTACAACTCTGGTAAAGTACAATGACCGTCAAGGATGATGTTCCTACTGGAATAGCCCGTCCGATTAAGATGTCTAATTTCCCTCGGCAACATTCTGCTTTCACCCACCCTCGATACATCAAATCACTCATGCTCCCCTCCACCGTCTCATCCTCCACCACACACAACAAATTTCGCCCCTTCTCCCCGAGCAGCGTTACTCCTCGCGGCCTCGTTCACGAGCGTCACTTATCTCCATGGGTTTAAGTATTGGCTGAGCGGATTTACGCTCGCGTACGGGTGTTGATAGGGCGTTTCCCGCCTCACCCACTTCGGCGCAATAGCCGGTCGGGACTAATAAAAGTAAATTTGAGCTCTTTGAGTCGTTTTCCGGGTGACCTTATATAGGTGTAGTAGCCGCGTGGCTGTGGTTGTAGTGATGGGCGCTTTTGAGGAAGGGGCAGGGAGGTTATGGTCGTGGCATGTTGAAACGACAATTCGGGACGAGGATGATATATACCTTCTTTATATTGCATGTGTGGAAAGATATAGGCACTCATAAATGAGAAAGGGGCATCATATATAAATATTTTTTACATAAATACATATGTATATATATATATATTTTTTTGTCGAGATCGTATACATTCAAACACGACAAATATTCATTCACATGGAAATAGATGTAAGGAAAAGGCATAGGAACACATGTAAAGGACGAACACAGGAGAAATGGGGAAGGCGGGATCGAGCAGATCACAAGCGCAAAAATCTTTCCTTGACTGGGACCCGAACACCGGATCTTTTGACTTGCCGGACCGATGCTCTAACCACTTGAGCTATTCGTCCTTTATATGTGTTCCTATCCCTTTACATCACTTCCATTTGAATATATAATACATATATAATAATGTTTGTGTGTATGTATATATATATGTATTTATTTGTTTATTTGTAGGCATATACTCATACATTCATTTAGCGATAAGAATAATCACAAACACCCAAGCTCTAGGTGAAGGAAATCCCACCAAGACGGGACTAGAACCCACGACCCCTGGAACAGCAGGCATATAAGAATTCCCCCATCTGTTATGAAGGGAGATGGGTGGGTGAAGGAGGTAACGGGGTGGCGGAGGAAGAAATTGGGAGGCATTGACGGTGAAATGGGCGGCCAATCTTCGGCTCCCCATTCCGTGAGTGACGCCCCCGCAGCCCAGTAGTGGCGACCTCGTCCCCCCGGGGCAGGTGTCTGGATCGAGGCTTTCTCCTCCCTGCATCCTGGTCCCCATCCGCGTCTCCCCACGGTTTTTTTCCTGCTTTAATTACTCAATCAGAATTTATGGTCCCGCCAACTTTTCTCGACCCCGAAACGCGATGCGAACATCCGTCGATACAAATATTTTTTTATTTCGCGGGACCACAATGCAAAAACTCTTGCGCCAACTTCCTCCTAAAGTCTGAGGAGCTGACGTTATATTCCTTTCGGGGATGACTCACTCCATAATCAGTTGACCAAGGATTTTGATGGGTGGTTTTAAAGAGAGAGGTATGACAAACAAGTGACTCATTCGTTTAAGAGATACAAGAGATGACTTTATGGTTAGGGTCTGTAGTTGCTGAATTGATGAAATCCAGAATGAATATTAGGTTTCCCGTCTTACACATACAAATAGAATTTAAAAAGAAAAACACGTAATTGCGCCGACGTATTCGAAAGCCGTTATGATAATTTCCCGTTCAAAGCGCCGACGGGTTACGGGAATATTTATTCGGAAAAAAAGGAGTTATTAGTCACGATACATCCGAGCTCATAAAGTGACACTCTTTGGCGTGACCGTCGAATCAAAGCACGTTAGTGCAAAGGGCACATGGGACTCTCAAGATCACCCAATCAAAGGGCCGTTTTAAATCCCCTCGCCGGTCGGAGCTATTGGAGCCAATCATCCCATAATCGGCCCGTTTAACCTCGTTAAGCCACACTGCTCGTCGAATTAAATTCCGAAAGAAAATGGCGCAGACTTTACACGTCGTGATACCCTAAGAACGATGCCATTCTCATAAGTCAAATTACTATGGGGGTATTACTAACACTAATGTGATGAATGAAGCGATTATTTTACTTATTACGTAGTATCTCGGGAATGTTATTATTGTATGCTCGCAAAATGAGCACATTTCAAAATACAGAAATTGTAATGGCATAATTTATCGCGGAAACGTTCAACTGTGTTTATTCTCTGAATATTTGTTTTGCTCCGATCCTGGAAATGTTGAGCAATCTCAACTTAGTTTATCAACTGTAAGTGGACATCCCGCATCCTACGTAGCATGCATGATAAGATAGTTTATTCAGCTGATAAGAATTTGATTGATGATCATCAGAGGGGAAAAGATGACACTACGTTGCTGTTAAAAAAAAGTAAACAAGTTGATATATGAATACAGAAAATTATCTGTTGGTTTTTTCGTTTCCATGTGGAGCCCACTTTGGACTGAAAAGATTTCTACGGAAAGCAACTAAATCGCCATGGTTTCAGTTTCTCTCCCTCTCAAGGACCCTTGCAAAATTGTTTATTGAAGGTTTGGCTTCTCCCTCAGATTTTTTGTTCGATATTCAGCAAAGAACGGCAAAACGCAGTTAGATCTATTTCGTTTTAATGTTTTCGTTAAACCTTTTTCAGTAATTTTCATTCTGATTGCCTCACGTCTTGGCAAAGGATGCGACTCCTCACGCCGAGTTTGACTTGTTCGCGCAAGCATGTTTTTGCCATGGAACCGAAAAAATTTCTTTCATCAAGGCTGTGACCACTTGCATTAAGATCACCACCATTAAGACCACTGGTACTTGGCTGACGATAGCGGCCTGTGAGGATTGGGTGTTTACTTGTAGTCAGGCAGGTGCTCACGCTGGACGTAGCCACGCCCCCAGATTGCGTTTCACGTAATTCCTTGCAGGCATTGAAAGGCGCCGACAAGCGTCGGGGCCTGATTGAATGCGGCCTTGAAATAGCTCTGTGATCGCCATCACCTGGATTTGTATTCATGAAAACTATGAGGAAATAAAATATCCCTTTTTTTCTATAATTTTTCAGCGGATGGGCGGCGCATTGTAATAGAATGTGATGCAGTATTGAGGAAAATGTTTTATTTACCATCATTCCCCTTTGTGTGCTGACAGCAGCGATCTATCTCTTTCGGCGAAGCCTTCTGCTAAATGTGACTTGTGAAAAACTTCACTAATGGAAAGATAAGCACTCTTTTGTCTCAGTAAAATTAAGCTTTCCTCTGTTGAATAATGCAAGTTGTAAATTGAGTGTTAGTGTTAGTGCCACTTCTCAACCACTCAACAGTCAAATTAGAATGTTTGCTTACTTTACCTTAATTTTTATTTGCGACGCAAATGTCAAAATGGAAGACATAATTGTGTCGAAATTTCGCCATAAGACAAACCCTCGATGGTTTAATTCATCATCATTTTTTTTACCTTTTAGAGAAAGACTTTGTATGATCTTCAAATGTCACTACGAGTTGTTTATTATTCATTTATGCTGATTAGGAATTATTTTCCCAAATGTGAAACCAATAGATAACATTGATAAAAGAACTAAGCAAGTTCCTAAAGTTATAACAGTGCTAACCAAACACTTATACAAAAAGTGTTGTTTCCCCCAGAGATAATAAATAATTAAGATAAAGTTGTATTTTAAAGATATATACAGATAAATATGTATTATTACCCACATCGTACTACAGTAGGTGAGATCATGCCAATAAAATTACATGGATTACGTGGAGAACAGATTGATTTAAGATGTAGTTTTTTTCCACGAACGATAAGGGATCAGGATAACATTGTCCGACCGCGTTAGGGGTAAAAATATTCGGGTCAAAATTTATCTGGTGCGTATTCACGCCCTGCCACATACCCTAGCGGTGGCTTGCAGGATACTCAAAAACTAGAAAATAGTGTGAGAATAATTTTCCATCCCATTTTTCAAATATATTTTTGCGCTAAATGTTTCTTTCAGCTTTGCACTGCGCGGCAGTGATCTTACTTGTTAATAACAAGGCTTCTCTTTGGAGGTACCTCGAGGCGATTATTCTTGATCATAATACAATTATTGCATTTGTTTGGACTTAATATGGAGTGGGTGGATATTAACCGCAACGGGCGAAAATTGTGGGAAAAGTTTCCTAAATATCCTTAACATACGCGTGAGTCTCGGTGATAAAACACTAATACACTAAGATACGGACTAGATTCGTCCGTGAGAGATACTCGTATATCCCAGATCGGAACCCCTTTGTAGATATCCCTATTCGCTCTTTTTCCCGGTACAGAGAGCTACTGATTCATGGGCGTAGTATTCATTCGACGCGAAATTTCCAGACAATCGTGACTTCCGTGGTCTCCCTGCTCATAATTCGATCGCCAAGCGGGGCCGAGAAGGTAACCGTCTTCTGGTTTGCGATCGGAGAGAGGCGGAACTCAGAAACACGCTAGACCCAAGGCGAGTCCATAAGGGAGTTACGGGTTGGAGATCAAAGGGTCGATTCGGAAAGGATCGTGAAGGAAATATTTAAATAAGATTTAATTGAAGTATAAATAAATAAGGTTCGTGGCTGAAGAAAGATCGTATTATCGAGGGACAGGGACTGTGTTATCCTTTCGGGAAACGACCCATTCGTCGTTTACTGAAAAACGCGGTCGTTCGGTCACGAATGACGCGCCTTTCCATTCATTTACACTCGGTCGATGGTTAAAGGTCGTTCAAATGGCCGTTCAAAAAAGGAATGACCTCTCACCAATCACGACACAAAAAACTGCACGTACCATTCAAACTGAGCAAACGCCCGACTTCCTCCGTTCACTCTCTGATGTAAGTCCTTCCAAACAAGCCGCTAATTGGCGGAGCGAGAAAGCTCCCATTATTCGATCCGTATGCAAATTAGTTCATTCCTTTTCGGGTAGGTGGCGACGGGATGGGAGCCTCATTCGTCTGTGTTTCCCAAGTAGTAGTAATCATATGCGCATCTTCGAAAAGCTATTTGACTCAAATAAAAATAGCTTTGCCACTCTATATTTTGATCACTCACGGTCTCGTTTGGAATGTGTTTTAAAATAGTTTTCCAACCCATAATATGGTTGTTATCCTTATTATGGATTTTTCCCGAATGCCAAATGTCCTCAGATATTATTTTCGCCAGCCCAGGGTATAAGTCAGGAACAGAAATAACTTAAAATAGTCGAAAATATTTATAAGAGGCTAATAATTTTTTTTAAGCTCAAAGGAGTATATCCGTTCCAGAAATCAGACGAAAATACTGTTCCAAACTGTCACCGTTAGGGCTTCTTTGTCGTCGAAAATAAAACGTCACACAAACATGACAAAAGTCAAATGGATGACGAAAGTGAGGAATGGGGAGTTACCAAGAGGGATCAAATAAGACGAGTCATTATTAGGTACCAACCTAATGGTAATGAGGAAATAAACCGTCAAAAATATTGATGATGGTTGGACTGAACAGATCGATTTCATGAGGATCAAAATGTTGACAAATAATTAAAATAAGGTGATGAAGACAGTGGAAGACGAAGGGAGAAATACATATGCAAGCTAATGAAGTATTGATAAAAAAAAGGTCACGAGAAGAGTTCCGAGGAAACGGAATGTATCACGCAAGGATGGTTGATGCCAGCAATACCAACGTCAACGATTTAACACATGATTATGTGGAACAAGTTAGATCAGATAGATTTAGTCCGCCAAATTTGCAACGCTGCGACGCCCACTCAGACGTGAACGTCAATTGATCACCGTTCGTTCGCTCAAAAGAGCCGTTCGACTCGCGAACAAATTGTGACTCGTTTGGATCTTTTCATTGCGTCGCGCGGCTCAATGACCTCTCTCTCTCTCCCCTCAACCTTCCCTTCGCCTTCCCCTGGACCCCATGGCCTCTTCCGCCGTTCCCGACGTGGTGTGGGGTTAGCCGGATCGCCTTGGGACGGAGTCGAACCCGGTTCCCACCGTCCCTCCTCCGCTGGGAGGGTGTGACCGCCCTTCCCACGCGGGTAGGTCCTACGGGAAAGTTGGAAAGCGCGCTCCATGCGAAATAATAATGCAGGTCGGGGACGGCGAAGGAGCGGGGAGGCATGTTGTGGACCTTTGTATGGACGGACAGTC
This sequence comes from Hetaerina titia, assembly GCA_037158775.1. Classification (NCBI taxonomy): domain Eukaryota; kingdom Metazoa; phylum Arthropoda; class Insecta; order Odonata; family Calopterygidae; genus Hetaerina; species Hetaerina titia. The sequence goes on along the minus strand of CM073770.1, from coordinate 41,270,923 downwards.
GATAAGGGCGGGAGGGGGGGGAATAAGAGAGAGGAGGCGTGGTAGCTATGGATATGCAGGTTGAAGAGGGGGTGGGGGTAATTTCCTTGCGATTGCGGGGGGGAGGAGAGGGTCAAGGCGGGAATGTGCCTTTTCCTCCCGACTTCCAAGTCGCAACTTTCATTCCGACCTAGAGTTTTCAATATTGCCCTCTTCGCACGGGTAACTGATCCTGGGTAGGAAGGCAGTGCTTTCTTTGCTTCAGAAGAAAGTGATGAACTGTTTTTGTGGCGCGAGAAAGATGCCGAGCGTGATTCCCACAAACAAAGCATGACCACACGAACTTGCTTCCTCTTCTGCCAATTCTTTGATTCTCTACCGTCACAGATAGGCGGAGACTTACTATTATTTGTTCGTAGTAAATTTTTTAAACTTCTTGTTTCTGATTTGGTTTGTTTTACGGGAATATCATTCGAAATATTCAGGCTAAAATACGAATTTGAAAGCAATAATGATTTGACATACGAATTTGGATTTTACATGATCAAATCATCCAAATCTTTACGAAAATAATTTTAAATAAATAATTTAAGTAATTACTAATAAACACGTGTAGATTATGAAATGGCGATGCATGCATGTTTTTGTAGCCTAAGCCATTTCCACAAAAAATAGAATATCTAATTAAACATGTAACACATGAAGCAGACATTACATTATACTTCCTGGGATATCTGAAAATTCAAGTGTCTTCCTAACTTTCAAAACTTGGAAAAGAAGAGATTAATTTTGTTTCCGTAATATATCCCAATTTTTGTGAAAGATTTAATATTCTCATGATATGATTTGAAAAAGGTTAAGTGCAAAGAGTAAAGGTAATCGCAACTCATATTTACAGGATTTACCGTTTTGGAGTGGGTTCAAGTATAATAATATTGGAAATCTTTGATATTACAACTACTCGTACTTTATCGTAACGCTGAAAACAATTCCATTTTTCTCGATGGTTTCGAGCGGAAATTTCTTTTATTTATCCGATCTGTGAACAGTCCGAACTTTGAAATAAAGTGGATATAGTAATTCCATCACTTGAGAAAAAAACTATCGAGTTTTCATGCACGTTAGATAGTTTGAATAAAAGTATCGGGAAAATATTCGGAAAACTAGATTTATATCCGAAGTTGCCAGAATACCTCAAAATTCTTCAAATTTTATCCTCTGAGCGTCGACGAACTTTTTCTTGTAGGTGGATTCGGGAAGGTCCTTATGGGTACCCGTCCTAGTTTCTTTGACGGCACTAATGGTGCCAATTCGAGACTGTAAAAGGGTTGGGGAATCGTCGTGATGTCGTTGCGGAAGGTCTTCCCAAGTAAACAATCGACTCTGCTCCTTGGTCGTCCATCAAAACCTTCTGGGCGAGTTTAGCTCAGGTCTTTCGCATCGCAAATTTTTCAATGATAATGGTGTGCACTGTCATCTTATCAATGTCATTACGATCTGCGATTATGCGCATGCTCTTAATTGACGGTTTGAATACAGCACTTCACGCGCACGTCAGGAAAATGTTGTTGCCGATACTTTTTATGGAAACCTTGTATTTCATCTGTGATCAACGATTGGGGATTCATATTTTATCAAACTCAATTTTTATATCCAGCGCTCATATTGAATCCGTGACACGATTCATCTTTCCCACATGTTTCATTTGATCAATCCGACCATAAATCAACCGAAACCTAATCTTGACAATCATGTTTTCAATCCTCAGTCATCGAATTCAGGGATCTATATTTCATTTTCATTTCTATTTTCGAAGAAAAATTAACAAATATTATGCCAATTGAGCACTACTAGCGTGACCATCTTTTAATTGTTCACTAAAATATCTAATATACATGTATCTTGCTCCCGTTGAAAGAGGTACGGGGAACTTAATATTTGTGCCTGAGAAATACGGGAACCACAGCATGCCCACATGCACGCGTCTATGCTCTGTGGCTTCCCAGGAACGCAGTTCGTGAAATCTCTGCACATGAATCCAGTACACTCCCCCAGAGTTTAATTACCTTTCGGAAGGATTTTCGCGTCGGATCCTGTAATGGTAGTCGTGGGGGGGCCAGGCACACCATCTTGAGGGCATCACAGAGCCCCACTATAGAATGACGTCGCCGAGGTCTCCAGCTTTCCATGACGATTTGACTCGCCTCCCAAAGGCTGGTATTGCGGTAGGAAAAGAATGCGCGCGCCTTTATCACGGGTTCGTTTTCCTTGTGTGAAGTGTGGGAAGGGTTGACCGAGATTTTCTCTCTATTACCATCCTCGTAATGCTGTTAGAAGTTGGGTCACTTTTTAAGTTCACAGTAACCGAAGAGTTTGAATTTAGTTATCTTCAGGCATACATTTCCTTAGATAAGAACTGTACAGTATCGTATCCCTCGTTAATTAAACTCAGTATTACTTCCCGAGCAGTTTCGAAATGCCAAAAATCGGAGCAGTAAGTACTAAACGAATACGAAGTTAAGCCAGGAAACTTCTGGCCGAAACAGGCTTTGGGAATAGTTCGATAAATTACCTGATTTCGCTCTGAAATTTGTGTGAGGAATTACTTTTCATTTCGTTATTACCAATTTTCTGTCGGATGTCCACTACGAAATACACTAGCCTCGGCATTTTTACCACCAAATCGCCGAGAATATGTCCACAAAATCCTTCCGCTGGCTCACCTTCCTGTGTTCTAAATTGCTCTTTTATTTCATTAATTTTTTTGCTAACCCTAAATTTCATCAGTCTTTTTTGCGGTCAAGAAAACCAAACACTTATATCGTATGCGTTGGGATTCAGAGGTTATTCAGTTAATCATGATTCTAATGCTTTGCCTGAACAATGCATCAATCCAACATTGCTTGAAATGAGGTGAATTGATACATGCCTTCATCGCCGAATAGATTAATTACCTCAAACTAAATGGTGCCCGCACATATATTATGAGCATACGTATATCACCATGCGAGTTAAAAGATGGAGAAAGGGACATGTAATGCGGTTTTTTTTAACTTTAATGTTCAATGTTTTGCTATGCGTTTTATTCTCAGACGAACAATCGGGTAGTCGTCACTAGAGGATTTCAATGACGTACTGCCAGGAACTATTTCAACTGCGATTTCATCGGCGTCGGCATCCTTAGGTTGCGATCTGAATGTGGTGCAGTGCACTGAATTTTAATGAAATGAGACGACTGGCGAGAGGCGAGAGTTCATTTCTCCCCTTCCAGTGTCACCAATGGCACAGATTTAAATCGAGTTGAATACGTGAGGAAGAGGTGGCATTCCCGCTAAAATGTACAAAAGAACATGAAAGCTCCTGTTCTCAATCTCGGAAAGTCGAAAATTGAAGGGAAATGTTTTATGCATTAGCCATTTGCCTATAATTAAGTGCTTTCTCTTTTTCCTTATTCCGCTCCTAAGCTGGTGGAAAGAAAATGCGGTGCAAATTCCGGATTTCCTTCCCATCTTCTCGCTTTCTCCAGCATCGACAAACGTCCATTTGAGGAACATAACCTGACTCACCAGCGATATTTACCTGTATTTAAAGCTAGGGGCTTATTTTTATTTATTTCAATCTCAGATCTAAGGAGTCAGAGATGAGCTTCTATATTCCAAACATTTAATCTATCTTGCTACTTTCTTCCTCACAGTCCTTCAACACTTCTTTTGTCCCGGTCAGCTTCATTATTTCAAACATACTCCTTTGTTCCTAAGATTTTCAGTATTCTCATCTCGATAATGTCTCCTAATTTTAACTCGAGGAGTCCTTTCAACAATTCACTCATGATTTTTTACTCAGTCATTCATTCACTCATGACATACGCGTACACCATCCTTTCTAAGTATTTACTCTTCTCATATATATGTTTGTTAATTATACTCTCATCCATTCTCCCAACATCACCAAACTAGCGTAGAACACTTCTTTGATTCTTATATATTAATTCTTACTATTCTATGTTGGAGAATTAAATAATTATTGTTCTTTTATTTATCAAATTCGGATTCTTTTACCCACATCAAGCCGGGAATTGTGAACCTTATTATTCACGTATATTAACCCACTCATTCATACCTTCTCCTCCTAGTTCTAACACACTCAATCTCCATGCTTAAAGTATACACATATATACTATAGGCGACATTCATGCTTATCTTGGCGCCACCGAGCTTCGCTTTCATAAACCGTGTAGTCCTAAAAACTGGAAAGTCGTGGGCCCAGATTTCAAACAAAAACCTTGAGTATACATTTCAACCAGTCAATTATGCTAGTGATTAACAAGAGAAAGAGATACCTGACATTTAGGAGATAATTGATTTATTTAAGAGCTGTATAAATTATCCAACACTAAAAAAACTTTCTTAATATACTTGAAGGTCAGACAAAAATTATTACGAGCGCCCAAACAACCCCTCTGATAACACTCTCGACCTTGGCAAGAGATAACTATCTCGTTACACTCTTTACGTATGGCAAGAAATGTAAAATCACTGGCACCTCGCCTATTGTGTAACTGATGCAATTTTCACTGTCCAAGTTGGCGGACAATATACGAAATTTGCTCATATGTTGGGTTTAAGTATTGGGAAGATTTTCAGAAATATTAAAAAATTACGCTGTCTAGAACGTTAATCAGTTGACACATTATTTTATATTCAATATTCATACTCCAAAGAAACAAAATGCTAATATTGGAATCACCGCCAGGTATCCGAAGTCTCTTCTACGTAAAACTGGGAAGGGATTGATGCAGTGGGTTGCATCAAAGCTCATTCGCCATTAAATCAATTTCCTGGTCACAGAAACTATACGGCTTTCATTCGATGCTTGCACCATTATTTCTTGCCCGGAAAAAATTGGACTGAAGCATTATTCTTTGTTTCGCCCGCAGTCATCCGTGCCACCCATAGTCCACGAGCGGTGACCAATCCCTCGAATGTTTTTCGAGTTCCTCACGCCTCCTCTCATCACCTCCGACGCCCTGTTGAGCGTCGCTCGAAAAGGCTTCGTAGCTCGGACGGCGGCGGGATTCCCCCTTTCCCCTTTGCGCCTCTCCGCTCGCTCTAGTATCGCCGGCACGCCCAACGCGCGTTGCTCGCGCTCCCCCTCTCACCCGAAGCGGAATTTACATTGCATAAACGTATCTCCGCGTTGGTGTCAGAATCTTTGTGTTGTTTTTTCGTGGAAATTAAACCTGTTCCTTTATTTTTCTTCGCTGCCGTGGGAAATATGTCAACAGCGTTCACATGGAAGGGGCATGGAAGGGTATTTCAATGACCACTCCGAAAATTTTGACGTCAGGGTTGGGGGAAGGGAACGCTAATTATTTACGCGCGAACGAGAAAGGTAATGACGGCCAAGACAATTTCGAGAAAGTGCCCAAGTATATTTTTTCTCTTTTATATTTATGTATAATTTATGCTGCTCATTTATCTACTGGTTAATGCTCGAGAATTACTCTCCGCGAAAAACGTTTCACTGCATGTTGTGATAGTAGTGTGTAAAAGTTGGCACTGGGGTCTAATTCGTCTTCCTTCAATACTATATATATATATATTCACATATGGGAATAGATATAAGGAAAGGGGGTAGGAAAACACATAAAAGACGAACACAGGAAAGGTGGGGAAGGCGGATTTGAGCAGATCAAAAACGTAAAAATATTTTTTAGTTTGTGATCTGCTCATATCAGCCTTCCTAACCTCTCCTGTGTTCGTCTTTTATGTGTTTTCCTATCCCTTTTCCTTATATCTATTTCTCTGTGTGAATGAATATTTGTTCGCCGTATGGTGAGATTTCGTGTTTATCTTCTATTGTGTATTCTATTCTATTCAGTTCCTTTCCCTGTGCCGGTTATGGTTTCCCAGAAAGATCTGGTACCCGAAAAATCAACTAGCTTGGGTGGAGCTGCAGGTGCCCAAAGTGCCTTGCCCGGGAATCGAACCCGGGACCCTCCGGTCAGTAGTCCAACGCTCTACCCACTAGACCACCGCGATCCGCTCATATATATATATAACCATAAACACAGTAATCAACCCGAAGGTCGGTTTGGTAGGTGATGGTGGAGCTCACCCATGTACCAAGCCCTATACGGCGTGTGAATATTCACACATCAGGGTAGGGGGGCCAGTTCCTTTCCCTGTGCCGGTTATGATTTCCCAGGAAGATCTGGTACCCGAAAAATCAACTAACTTGGGTGGAGCTGCAGGTGCCCAAAGTGCCTTGCCCGGGAATCGAACCCGGGACCCTCCGGTCAGCAGTCCAACGCTCTACCCACTAGACCACCACGACCCGCTATATATATATATACATATATATATATATATATATATATTTCTATATGCATACATACATACACTTACACATAGATCTTTGTTACCATGGCATTTATCAACCAAAAGTTTATGTTGTGCACACGAAAAATATCACGAACTAAATTAAAATGACACTGTTTAGTCCAACTTATACTGTTTATTGAAATCCCTCGGAAATTTTCGTGGGCTAGACAAATATGATTGAGTGGGTTTTCACCTTGTATTACCATTCTCTTTTTTTTTGCTTTGCCCAACGAAATTTTTCTCGACTGAAAAAAAACTATAGAAGTGGACTGGTTTTGCACGTCAAAGGTCCGGGTTCAAGTACAGGCGATGGGCATTTCCACAGAAATTTCCGGATCCCTACTCGGGTGCTGCGTGCAGGACACGCTACAGCGCACTTCTCTCCCTCCCCAGTATGTCGCACTCAAATCGTTGAACCCTCGGAGCCTTTATTTCTACGTCGGCTTATGCTGACGCCAGATTCCTCTGTGACCGCCTTCGTCCCACCCTAACTGCCCCCGTAGTTCCCACTTACCCTGAAAAGCTCTTAAGGACCCTATAAGGGCTCTCGCCTGCCCATATACTTACTTTTGTTCATGATACTTTGAACTCTGAGAGATAAGTAAAATAGTTCAGCAGAGTATATTTTTCAGTTTCAGTTTCATTCAATATGCAAGGAAGACGTTTCTGAGTGTATTTAAAAAAATAAAAATGTGGAAAATATCCCGTTTACCGGTTTACAGACTTCGTCCTTATATGATTGCATCTTCAGCTGCAGATAATCTAGGCATTTATGTTTAACTTATTAAAAAAATCCTCTTTCATCTTTCTCCTAAATCCTTATTCAATACGCGTAAATTTCAATATAATTTTAATAATAGCTCTCTCCTTATGAAGTTCCTATCGCTGTTAACTTTGATAGAAATAATTTTAACAAATGAAACCTTCGTTGGGATAGTTAAGAGTATGAAGGTCATTAGCTAACGTATATCTTATCTAAAAATAATCTAATGAAATCCATCGATACCTCTTCACTCTTTAAACAGTTTTGGAATTAATTAAACTGGACCATTTTATTGATATACTCTTCAAATGTGAGAAAAACTCCATTTCCACCGGTTTTATATGATATAGGGACATATTTTTATTCTAACAATAATAGTCGGAATGCATAGGATCTTAAATTAATATTTTGTCTTGATTTCTGAAGTCTCACTAATTTTAACACAACTTTCCCACCTAGAATTTCGGGCATCCAGGTAATCGAGCGGTTCCTAAAAAAATTAACTATCACCATGGGTAACGCTCCGAGTATAATTAAGTATCTTTGAAAGAGTACTTACCTTTGGAGAAAGGAAAATCCTTCGGGATCGATTCGCACCCTTTTCGCCGCTGGTGGTGGAGAACGGGAACTCCTTAGCGACCGCGGTCCAAGAGAGTTGCTCACTTCGAAGCAGGCGGGTCACAGTGCTGAGTCACACTGAGTCGTCGACGGCGCGGGACCGTGTTCTTGAAGGATCGCGCTACTTTTGCTGCGCATGCGCCGAACCATTTTCCTCCTTCCGATACCGGCGGCGCGGTCGTGTCGTCAGAGCCCGCCTTCCGCGAGACTGTCGGCTTTTGTGGGGAGGGCGGAAGGCTTTATTTTCTCCCCACTCGGGCTTCTTCGGCGCCGACTTTGAAATCGTCAGAGGGGGAGCTCGCATGACGGAGGTGGTTCAGCGTGCGTGAGGCGTCAAACGCTCACTCCTTCCTGGATGCGGGGGACAGAATTTTTTTACCTAGTATCCGCGTTCCAAATTGCATTCATCGACGTGCAAAGTAAATGAGAAATGTCTGGAGAATTGACAAAAAAATATATTATGCGCAGTCACCCTGGACACAAAAGTTAGAGAAAAGAACATTTATTGTATAAAAATACAGTAACAATAAAATAAATATTGTCATAAATGTAAACAAATAAATTAGCACAGTGGCACAAAGGAGAAAGGTAAAATTGATTGAAACTTCTTTGTACTATATGTGATGATGCCTGGACGTTAAAACGCTTTGTATGGAATTAAATAAGTTTTCATTAAAACGTGTGGTTTCGATATATATTAGACACCGTTCAACCACATCTCGTCGGTACAATGGGATTCCATCTTCGCAATTGAAGGAAGGTGAACCAGTGAGTACAAGGAACAAGTCACGACTTTCCTGAATAAAATGTTTGAATCTCTCATCAAGCAGTCGCATTTTCACCCGCTTGATGCCACAAGGAGAGTTTTGTGATTATGCGATTTCAAAATTATTTAGTCAAACACTTTTGGTTAGTTCCCTTGTATTCTAGTCAATTGGTCAAAATTTTACAGTATTGCAAATAGGGCGCTGTAAAATTTCAACCTCTTGTGAAATTTTCTGCACCATCGGTGATCCCTGTCTCCATTCTTCATGGTCTTCACTTGTCACATTAATTTCACTTAATCTAATCTCCTCCTTTTACAACCCTGGAATGACGGGATTCGATTAGTTAGCCAAACGTATTTCCTGCTGGAATCCGATGATAATGAGAGGTCTATCCGGAAAGGATCCACTCATGCAGTATTTTGAGAAAAATAGCGTATTTATGAGGAATAAATGGCCGTGGTACACAAAGTAGAACACGTGGTATATTACTAAGATTCTCGTAGCCAGTGTACGGGTACACTCTAACAAGCATGAGGGTGTCTCAAGTGGCATTAAAAAGATTTTTACGATTTTTATACCATAATTCATAAAAGCAGAAGAAAAATTTTTGTATTTAAGCCGTATATCATTTAAATAATCATTTTATTGTACAGGTAGATTTTAGATTGGCACAGCGTATCCAATAGTAGCAATAAATTTACTTCCATCTCCTTACCAAAAGCACAACCTGAAATCGAACACTATAGTAAATCCCTTTTCAATTCCACATGCTTCTTTCCTCCTTTAATTTCATCCAACATTCCTGTTCTATTCCTGCCCGTTAATCGCTTACCTAACATTCTCTCCTCTATCACATTATTCATAAGTACCAGTAAGTAATCAATCAGAATGCTCTGGAAGCTCAGAACACCCTGAATCCATCTTTACTACCACCTTTGGATTCTTCCCAAACATCCCCTCTCCTCCCTAACACATCTACCATTTCCTCATTTGTTTTCATTTCACTTCACTTTCTACATTCTTCTCCACATCCTCATTTCATAAACCACAATGTACGTCTATCCTCCTGCTTCAATGACCATGTTTCCGCTCCAAACATAACTACGCTCCATGTCAAGGTTTTGAGAAGCCTTTTCTCAACATCCTTACTCGAAGTCCCCTATCATCAACTCCCTCTTATTTGTGAAAGCTGCCTTGCCTTACGCAATTCTTCTCCTTATGTCCTTACTTCATTAACACCATTCTGGTCCGAAACACTTCCGAGATAAGTTCCACCTGCTATCTATAGGTTTTTCTATCATATGTTAATATTTAGACTTCCTCGAAAACTATATAACCTTTGTTTTGTTTACATTGCTCTCCATCTCGTACTTATCACGCTGATTTTTTATTGCGCTTAAGTTTGCAACCCCATGACTGCCGGGCTAATTAAAGCTTGAGCATTCGCAAAACTAACTTATTTATTGAAATTTTCACCAACTTTCAGTCCAATCTCCAGTTCCTCGTATGCCCGTTTTTAGTAATTTCCTCCATAAATACGTTGAGCCTCGTAGGTGATAATAGACACCCCTGTCTTACTCCTCTTCATAACACTGCCTATCTAGACTATCCATCTGCCACTCGAATCCATCGAACAACCTGAGCAGTCTGAGACATGCACAGGTTGTGGATGAGTCAAATCTACCCCTATTCTTTCTTAACATAATATGTTGATCGAGTCGACCCAATCCACACTATGGACTGCCTTCTCTACGAAACGAACAAATTCATCTAATCCAATGTTTTCACATGAGATGCACCTCTCGCCTTTCTGAACCCGAACTAACCATCCGCTAGGTAACATTTGTCCCCCTTTCCTTCATCTTATTGATGATCTTAAGAACCGCTTTAGCTGCGTGCGAAATGAAACTTGTTTTTTATTCCTTATATATGGCTGCCAATTGATTTTCTGGAATCAAAAACTAACGCTGTTCAGCCAAAAGTCTTCTGACCAAATTTCTCTCTCATGAATGCTCCGATTTAGTCCGTAAAAACTCTTTCTCCCACGTTTTCTGAAACCTTTAAGTAGATCTGTGGGAATTTTGTCTGCCGCCACTGACTTGATTGATTTCATTTCACCCAATGCCCTTTCTATCAGGGCATCAAGTATGCCTGGGCCTAAGCTACCCTCTTTGATGTTATATTCTCTTTGTAAGGCTGTTGGCATAACTTCATACTACCATATGGTTCCTCTATACTCCTACGAGTACTCGTATATTACAAACATCTCCCTTGAACCTTCCCTGTTTCTTGTGAATAATTTTCCTGACTTATCTTTTATTGTTTGAACTTAATTTCCCTTCTTATTTCCTGAAAAATATTTCATCTTTCCATACAGAGCACCAATTTCATTCTTCCTTTGTAAAACTTTTTATACCCTCGCCTTGCGTCTTCCACCACACATCTTTCTCCCTAGTAATTTTTCTCCCCTCATTTTATTATTCAAATAAAAGTAATAGTAAAGCTTAAATCTTAAAAAAATAATGCTCAAAAATGTAAAAGCTATAACGTCAAAAAGTTTAAATTCAATTAGCTAAACCAAGTTTCATACTACGAGAAAAACAAAGTCAGTTAATATTTTGTGGCATTCTTTGTATTGAAATGTTTTTTAAAAATAGTTTGAACGAGTAAAAACTCATAACAGCTCTCTAGATTTTATCTGTAGAGTTAAATATCTTTCCATAAAAAATAAAAAAGACTTACATTTAACATTCCAATCAACTTTAAAAACTTAGAATTACGGGGTCGTTTAATTGGAGATGTTGAAAAGAGACGGCGAATTTAAGCAGCAATAATTCTACGAAAACATCGAAAGGGTTTGAATCAGAGAATCTTAAGATTTAAAGCTGTGATTGTTGACTCTTGCTTCAGCAGGAAAGAATCAAAACAAACGTGTTCGCAACAGAGTACAAAGTTGAGAAATGCTTAGGTTTCTCAAGGGAAAAAAAACCAATGGAATTTGGCGGCCGATCCGTGATACAAACCTCATTTCAGTCGAGCAGGAGCGCCTTAGACTGATGGATATAGACCGTGCCCTGCCCCATGTTCCCAGAGTTCCAGATGTTTCCCACATCTCCATTACAAATTTGCCTGTCGTTCATTAGGTGCTAATTATACAATGCATATCGATAACTCATGTTTTGTGAGCACTTAATTTCTAATATTTTATAATATAGAATATCAAAGCAAACTGGTAGTAGCGATGGTGACCCCAAATGTCCTCAAGCAATTGAAAATGCCTTTAAGGTTATTTTCAACTCATTACCTGTACGAGGAAAATAGTATTCAATTCGCATATAATTTTGTGTTCCTGAGGTTGAATTCGTACTCGCGGTATTATGTTCCGGCGGTGGTGAATACAATAGGGGGTGTGGGAGGCAGTAGTAAAAAATATAGTGGCAAGTAAATAATTAATCAATTTTTCATAGAAAATTTGAACTAATTTTTCAATTTCAGTGGCGCAATATACATCGTAAATAAACTCAAGGGGAGAAAACTGCTCATATTTTAACATATCGTAAATTTTGGTGCCTTCTAATTCAAAATTTCATATCACAGCATGCTTTACAATTGCCTGGAGACATTATGGGCAACTCGTAAATTAATTTTCCACGGCACTTTACTGAAATGAATCATTTCTTTTGACAAAGTCAAACAACATTTTTCAAAGCGTATTGTTTGAATGGCATAGCTTATCCACCAACCTATCATACGATTTCTACCCATTCACAAATAATAATTTCTGAGCCAGGAAAGGTGTAGTGTAAACATTGCTGTCACAGTTTTTAGGCGAGAGAGAACTGTAAATAACATGTAAAATATTCTTTGTTCTACCGATAGGAAGCAAAGTGCTTTCGGAATATATTTTCTACATGTTCCTATGACAATCTAGAACACTTCCGATACCCAACGATTGTAACTATATTAGTTTTTCATATATTTGCCTCGCTTTTATGTAAGAGAATCGAGGCAGAGTAATCGAAATGAGATGCTATTGTCATTTTACATACCTGCCCCGGGAGTACTAAGCGCTCCAGCTGGTGTCCGAACAAGGAACCTGGCATCTGTGGGCTGAGTGATCTCTGAGATGCCTCGCGAGAGAGCAGGGCAAGCTTATTTCACTTGGTGAGAGGAAAAGCTTCTGAACCTGTAAAACGTTTCGCTAGTTTTGTGATTGAAAATAGAGGGGGTTATTAGTAAAAATATTTTATGGTGATGATATTGAATTTTACACTAAAAACTTAAAAAAAAGGTGCTGTGTTCTCTTTGGTGTTAATCAGTTCTTTTTCTCTCAATTCTCCGTAAGGGTATGAAAAATGAACAATTTGTTGACAAAACCATATAATCCAGTTCAGTGAAACTTGTAAAAGGGAAGTCTAAGGTGTTACGTTGTTCTCAGATGAATCTCAGTAAAGTCGCTTGATAATCGTATTATTTCTTCCCCAGTGATAAAAATACAAGTTTTTACAAGATTCATTGAATATTAGGCCAAAGTGATAATAAAATGATCATTACAAAATGGTTCCGTAATGAGTAACGAACAGGTTTTCTCTAAGATCAAATAGATAAGGCCTGACGGAAGTTATCCACTCCTTTGGTACCATTGGCTGTAGCAACGTTTCTGAAGCAGTTTTGTCTTATTTAGAATATTAAAATGGTTTTATTAAGGAATAATACTCTACTTTGAATAAAAACTGCGCGAATAATAATGGATACTATTGGGACAGCATTGGGAAGTTAATGGGCGTCAGGTTGGTTCTAAATGATTGCTCCATTAGGTCTTGGATCGTGTGAAATACAGAACGTTAGATTCTCCGCAGAATTTCTTCAAGTATGCTGCAGATTTCGTTGTGGTTGCAGTAATTAATGGAGTCCGTCGTGATGGTTTTCTGAAGGAGAAGAGTGTAGATATTTGAGACAGGAATATTTCCAAACGCCGAAGAAAGCGATTCAAGTTTTTGTGCTTTTGCTTGTTGTTTCATATTATTTGATTCTTAAAGTTGCGGAGTCAGTCAGTCCTTCCCTCCCACCCGCCAGCCCCCCCATCCGCGAGAAAAAGTTTTCTTTTAAGACTGCTCCTGCACCGACCACTCTGAGACGGTTCTTTTTTTGGGTTACCCACGCTTTTAACACTGCCACCTTCCCCAATTCTCACCGGCCTTCACTTCTTGACGTTTTCGGCCTTGGCTCGGGGTCTCTACTTGCACGTGTTTTGTTCGGTGGAAACCCTTTTGCTTGTTAGAGAGAAGAACGGTTGCGCGCTAAATTTAGTTCGGACACCAGTATATAGGAGGGGATTGCTTACTGGTAAAGGTTTAAGTTCGACTTTGCGACGCATAACGTAAGTGGGGTAGACACTACGTGTGTAGTAACAGCGTAAGCATCCGTCCCGAGAAATAAGTAAAATGTCTATCAAACGCGAAAGTACCGAAAATATATTGGTTTCAAACATGATGCTAGAGGTCAGATTTTACAATGCATTTCGGTTGAGTCATTCCTTAACCGACGACAGCAAACGTCCCGAACGCGCGGTAAACTATTTGAAAATTTGATACCGTAGTGTTTGTAGTTAACAAAATCTCCATTGAAATATTTCACATATTAATCGGTAACTAATGGTTAAGCAGAACTTAATTTTGATGTTACATGCCTGGTGTGGAATCACTCCATGTCACACACCCTGAAGGACTGCTGGAATAAATTGTAACTAATGGTTAAGCAGAACTTAATTTTGATGTTACATGCCTGGTGTGGAATCACTCCATGTCACACACCCTGAAGGACTGCTGGAATAAATTGCCACGTCGAAAAGTAGAGAATGAAAAACATAGTGTTACAAAGGGTTGCTTCTGAGTTTTTTCATTTATATTTTCTGTTGACTGGCCCAAATGGGAGTAACCCGATTACTATGGTTACATACGATACGTAGTAGCACAGGACATCGCCGTGCAAGCCTTCGCCACCAATTAGTTATTTCCTTGAAGGATTAGTGAGCGCAGTTGGTTGGATTTGTACATTGATGGATTGATGGCAATGCAACCCTCGGTCTCGGGCAATTCGCGGTCCACTTCGTAGTTATTCTGTTCGAGTTATTCTCGATCTCTTCAGTTCGCCTAAGAGGTTCGCGCTGCGGCGGAAATACCCGTATCAGTCTCAGACTCATTCGCTGCTTTTTGCGACTGATGGCATTCGCGTGCTGATACTACCAGCGATTGTATATGTGAGTTAAGAAGTTTTTGTAATAGATTGTCAGCGTTATTGTTAGTTCCCCAGAAGGCATTGCATTCCCTGCATCCCCCCCCCTTATGTCCACGTACCTTGGCACTGTCTTTTCCGAACAGGGTGCCTCTCCCGTGAGAAAGGTGAAGGGGAATCGTCTGAGACCACACGTGTCGTCCTGCCAAGGAAGTGATATTCCCGTAATGATGTGTGTGTGATCGTTTGTACGTAACTACAGGGTTCGTCCGGAAAATAAATGTACGGAGCTCAGGAAAAAAAATTTATTACACTTTTACTTATCTTAAGCTAATATTCCTCCAAATAGGACCCTTGTGAGTCGATACACTTGTTCCAGCGGCGTTCCCATTCCTGGAACGCTCCCGCGAAGGCATCATCGGGAACCTCTCGAAGACACGTCGTCACGGCCTCTTTGACGGCGTCCAAAGTCCCGTATCGCGTTCCTTTTAAAACTCCTCTTTATCTTCGGGAACAGAAAGAAGTCCGGTGGTGCCAAGTCCGGGCTGTAGTGCGGGTGCGGCAGCGTTGCCACGCCGTGCTTGGCCAAGAAGTCCGACACGATAAGCGCGGTGTGAGACGGCGCATCGCCGTGATGTAGCCGCCAGATGTTTTTGATCGCTGGCCGGAAGCGGGCGACTCGTTTTCGAAGCCTGTCGAGCACTTGGACGTAAAATGCAGCATTTACAGTTTGTCGTTCAGGTACAAATTCGTAGTGGACGACTCCCCTTTTGTCAAAAAAGACAATGAGCATCATAAACTTATTTTCCGGACGAACCCTATACCTTCTGGAGAATCATATTACGGTCGTGGAGTTTTTCCAAATTCTTTGACCGTATTGCCGTAATAGCGCCGTGCAGCAGTTCCCCTCAAAAGTACATGCAAAACGGTATTCCTCTATGTGTATTGCGATTTCAGTATCTGAAGAGTGGATTGAGTTTATAAATACATATCCAACTTACCACTTTCAAAATCATGAGTTATAGTTATCAAGAATTGAAGAAAAATTGAATGTAGCCTAAAAAAACTTAAACATTTCCATTGCATCGAAAAATAATAACATGGAAGGCAGTGCACATGCCCATGTTTGAAAATTTTAAGTACTCACATGCGCACTTGCAAATTGTGAATTATATTTTATGTTAATAATATGTTGGCATATTTTCAATGTTCTGGAGTTTGCCAATAGAAAAGTGCAGTGTGTTTTCAGCCAGCTGGCAACATTGCAGTCCAGAAGCTCAGTTATTCAGTGAAAACGTGATATATAAGAAAAACATACATGCATGGTACCCTTTAAGCTAATGCTACTGTGTGATCATGCAACAGACTACTTCTGACACAAAATACCCCTAGTGCAATTGGTCCATAATTATTCTGAGTCGTTAGAGTTCCTGGGAAAAATGACATCTCAAATCTATTTGCTCTACATATAATCAGAATAATTGTGGTAGAATAAAATTCTCCGATCGCGGTAGGGTCATATTTGGGTTTTAATTAGTCTTGTGTGTATTCACACCGTGCTGCAGACCCTAGCGGTGGCTCGCAGGGTCTCTTAGCAAGTGTGAGGGGCGGAAACCAATGAAGAAAAGAAGGAGACAATGAGAGAGAATGAAAAAGTGGGAGAGGGAGATGAGGAAGACGGTAAATTGCAACAGATGATGTTGGAATTAATGGGAATTCACCAATTTTCAGATGAAAAATGGAAAAATAATTTCTATTTCCCTCTTCTAAGACTTAAACCTTGATATGTTAGAAAGGCTTGTTCGTTCTTACTTCAGAATTATATAAGTAAATTCAACTTTGGACTGTTTAATTCATTTGACTTTGTGCATCAGAGAATACAATCAGAATATATATGTCGTCCAGATATCGGAAAGGTCATGATGGAATCCATTGGTAGATAAAAAAATGTACTAAAGTAAATGGATTTGATTGGAAGGATAGGAGTCTTATTCACAACCTCTTTAGTTTGTAATAATTTTTTCTCTGTCCTGACTTGTATTTTTTCAGCTACCA
Organism: Hetaerina titia; assembly: GCA_037158775.1. Taxonomy (NCBI): domain Eukaryota; kingdom Metazoa; phylum Arthropoda; class Insecta; order Odonata; family Calopterygidae; genus Hetaerina; species Hetaerina titia. The sequence goes on along the minus strand of CM073770.1, from coordinate 41,254,124 downwards.
TGAAACCCATTTGATAGTTCTGATATTTAGTAAATGTCTTTTTTAGGATCCCTCTGAAACATTTGAATCCTTTGGGGATATGTCCTAATGTAAAATTAAGTTAACTAATATTTGAATTAATTTTTATCAAATATTATTTTTATTATTCTGAGAATATCAACTCGGATGGTTCTTTTTTCATTTTTGTCCAAGGAATTGTAAAAATTGGGTGTTCATTATTTTGTACCTATGGATTGGAGACTTTCTGTTGTCATGAAAAGTAATTAAAATGTAACAATTTTCAAATTTCTCGGCCTTGTAAAGGAGGTCAAAACAATGTTGGGCTCACTCTTTGCTTTGGAGAAGTAGTTATTGATATTAAATTATTATCTGGATACCAACAATTCATTTAGAATGATTACTAGTATTGTCAGTGTATAAATCCCTAAAGCTAAGTTGATTTAAAAGGCTTATCATAATCATTAATAATAGAGATAAAAGGTGATTTCACGAGTCTCCCCTTAATAGCAGATATTATGTAACTGTAGATACAAGTATTTTGCAAATAACTAATGATTCCAATTAGTATGTAACCATTAGCACTGGTTATTCTGAAAAAATTCTCATACAAAATGATAGGCACGAACATCGTTTAGTGGAATCTTGTTAATTGGACCTCCCTTGAAATGACCTTATTCGAACATTGTAGGTAAAATAACCATGATAGCGATAGGTAGGGTAAAAATACATATCAAATATAAAAATATATTTTTATTTATTGAGACAAAGCCTATGGATGTAAATTTGAAAATAGTTTAGACATTTAGATTTACATGCGATGGTACATAGTTAACAATTAACAATGCATTACATTTAGTTTCACAGAGAGGGCCCTGTTATTCAATATGATGTTGGGTTTTGTTTTATTAGGAGAGAAAAGACATTTATTTGTTAGTTGTGTCCAACCAAAACCAACGATAACTGCTTGATAGTTTTAAAAATATATATTTATAAATAGGTCCTGGACTAAAAAAAATGAGGGAAATTTTAATGGAAAAGTAGAGATAGTACAAAAATGTTTACATTTAAACATTAAAAACCATTGATAAATTTTGAGTTTGTCAAATTAAATTTTTTTAGGAAAGCTAAGGTATTTCCAAGATTTATTTATAAAATCGTAATTTCAAAGCATTGCTTCATTTCCTTTTGTGATTTTTGAAAAAAATCAGGCTGATGGGAAGAGAATAGGATGGATAATTCGCTAAACAAGTAAATAATCAAAAACGAAAATTAATCAGGTTAATACTTTTTGTTTATTAAAATAGTCAAAGAGTAATTTCATTATGACACATGTATATACTAAAATTTTTAAACAATCGGGTGCCTTGTACAGTAAATCATCTATGAAAATAACAAAAAATATTATTCACAGTCATCTACTAAATTATGCTCATGGCTTACTGCAAGAAGGCAGAAGATAAAGTTTCCCTCACATAACTGTGTGTTTCAGATGAAGGAGATGACATCTGCCTCTATGTCTTGACACACCATATGCTTAAATGTGAACATTTAAGTTCATCTTAACATTTACTCCCTTTAACTTGGTGTTATATTGCTTCCTGTCTATTCCCCAGGCACAATTTCACTGCTTTATTAAAACTACTCACAATAAGTTGGTGGGAGGACCGGTTTATATAATGTTTACAAGTTCTCCTCTTCATCCTTAAACATTTTGAGAAAATTCTACTCAAATAAATAATCTGCTATTTAATGCTTTACGATGTACAAGAGACATGTAGAGTTTCAGGAGAGTATAAAAGAAAAGAGTGACCACAGGTGGGCAGAAAAAGATGATGTTGTCAGTCATACTCTTCCTTAATTTCTTACTAAATACCAGGGACAGTCCACTAGCAGCCCATAAGGGCAGTAAATATGATAAAGATAGAGAGTATCACGTCTTAATTTATTATTTCTTTGGAATAGTTATAGGGACCTTGTACAATAGGCACCTGAGACAGAATATTAAAACTAAGGGCATACAATACTTTTCATTATTTTTGCATCAGTTTCCAAATTTAGCAACAATGGCATAGGAAAGTTCATTTTATTATCAATCAAGTGAATCATAGGTCTAGATCATTCATTGTCAGACCTCATTAAAAATATTAAAAAATTTCACATTACAAAGGAAATCAAAGCCAATCACAGAATTTTAGAAAAGATAGATCTTCAATCTTCAGTGGAATTTATAATTTTAACTGGATCACTCTAGTTTAGAATTAGCCATATTTCTCTTCTGAGTAAGGCGTCGGTTGTTTTCTTATATCCGTTAATTTCCCTTAACTCTATTCTTCTACTGATGGCTTTGAAGAAAAATCAGGAACAGAATTATATAAAATCAACATAAGTCAATAATTTTCAAAAGGATTATTATATATGAGAATTATCTATTCATCCATATTACACAAAATATTTGCACAAGTGGCCCATGATAGGAATAGATAAATTGTGATCACTTCAGGAAAGGGTAAATTGTTGGATCTAGTCCTAGACTATTATCAATAGTTGATATGGTACTTTCTCTAATTCCTTCTCTCAAAATAATATCCACAATATCTCAGTACTCTTTCTTAATATTGTTGGTCCATCAAACAGCATTCTACCGTGTGTTCTACACCTATTTTAAATTATACAGTTTAAGTGTGCCGTAGAGGGGAAGAAGGAAACATGAGCAATAGAGGAGAGACTTATTGTTTTGTTGTTTGTCAAATTGTGCACGAAAACAAAACCACTTTGGTAATCTGTGTTCTTTTCTATTTGGGATTATTCATGGTATAAGCCATTCTACCTAATTGAATTATTTAATTTGTTATTGCACGCTTGCCTAAACCATATGTGGTAATAAAGCACCGAAAATCAAACTGCCGTAAAATTTAAAAAAATGGGAAAAAAATCCATACACGTATATATTAGCAAAAGTGGTATTTATCCCATGATTACTTCCTGGACAAATGGTGAGAATTGGTGCTTTCAATCAGAGCCCAAGTATTCCAGTTGACATACTATCTACAGAACAGTATTTAGACAAGCCTATAATGTGGACAATGCAATTTTCAGCAAAATCCTTTCTTTTAATGAAATTATTAGTCAAATATGAATCAATCATCAACTTTGAACTTAACAATACTTATTTAAAACCATGAATTGTTTTATGTTTGACTCTTAATGAAATGTGTAATTAGATCTAAAAGGACTGATTAAACTTTCATACAGATAAACTGAGTCCGTTAATTTTGCAATCTCATATCGCAATTACCATTAGTAAAAGGGAACTTTTTTTTTGAAAATATCCATTTTAATGATTGTGATGCTTAAGTTTTAAATATAGATGTTGTATTTTTTAAATCTAAATATCGATAAAAAGAACATCTTCATATAATGACATATTATGCAACATCAATAACAAAATATCCATATCGCACCTTTCTTAACACACTCTTATTTTAATTTCCATGTCCATTCATCTAATTAACCACACTTGTTCTATTAAAAACTCTACAAATTTTGCTCTCTAGGATTTAAACCTAGAGAGAGGTTCTAGGCCACTTGCATTTTTACCTTTCAAATCCACTGTATCATCATTATTCTCCCTTGAAACACTTGAGGTAGAATTCTCACTCAACATTTCCTTATATGAACGCGTGGAATCTTCTTTGCTTGGAAAATTGTTATTGACCTATATAGGAAAATACAAGCAAATTTATATAATGACACTGTTAAAAAAAAGACAGAAACATCCAATAAACCAGTCCACCACTTAATAAAAGACTAAAAAAAGGCCATTGTAGCTGTAATACACGTTACTTTTTATAGAAAGGCTGTTAATCCTGCATAATTATTGAATTACGATCCCAAAATATGTCTAGAATAGAATGTTATGAACTTAATAACAGGTGAGCAAGCAATTAAATAAATAATACCTAATGTCATAATTTGTAAAAATTAGGAATGTAGATATGGAAACATTCACCCCATTTGTGCCGTGTCTATTGAGAGGATAATGAGGGGCTAGAAGGTGGGGTAAAATCTGTGCATTGATAAAATTAAGCCGATTTCAACTAAAACAGCTAATTTAATCAAGTTTCTAACTGCAGTATTGTCAGTAAGCATATTCATATACACTCAGCACATATTCCATTCAATAAACTGTGTACTTTTCAATTGAAGCCCAATGAAGGGAAAAGCTGTCCCATGGAAAGCAGATTCGGGAGAAAACTATTAGATTCATTTCACTTCAATTGGATAATTTAGAATTCCAGGATCTTTGCAAAAAAGGTTAAAAATATTATCCGCTATATTTCATTACTTGATGTTTTGCTTAACCATATTGAGGTGAAATTAAAGTCATTAGAATGAAATGACATAAGCAAGCAGGACACCCATTGGCATCATCTTCTCTGGAATGTTAGGTCAGTGAACAGGATTGCATCAATGCATTGAAATTCATTAAATAGCAATGGGTAATTACCTAAGTTCATAGAGTCCATTAGGAAATTCTTTTTTGTTTTCCGCAATATTAGTAAAATAAAACACTCTCACGATGCAGCACTTTCTCAGATCTTCTGTGAGAGGCTTGGAAAAACTTTTTGCTGCTTTAGGCAGGTCCCATTCAGATGAGGCCTTCCTTCTTTTGACCTTGAAGCTCTCATTGCCAGATTCGGTGGCATTTACATCTGAAGCAAATGAAAGCTGATATTGATTTTGATCCTCATTAAAAGGCCAACTCTACCCAATTTAATATCATTATATTATAAAAATTAAAAAATAAATTTTTACATCAAGCATTTTTATCCTTTTCATCCAAAATGTCAGTAAAGACATCATTAGGGACATATGAAAAGCAGTCACAATCAATGTTATAAACCAGAAGGTCAGTTGGATAGGTGAAGGTAGAAATGAAGCCATAGTAAGCTCTATGGGATTTGAATTTCACCAATTAGGGTTGGTTCTTTTCTCTTTACAATCTTAGGTTCCCAGAAAGATCAGCTATCAGAAAAATAATGTAGCTATAGGGAAGATGAGCGTGGCCAGAGGCATGCCCAAGAATTGTACCTAGATCCTCTGGACATTAATCCAATGTGCTAACCCTGAACTACCATGTTAACTCAGATATAAGCATTTTGGTTTACAATAAAAATATTACAATGACTGAATTTGGAAATTTTTGCAGTGTAAAATCAAAAACAGATAAATCGACATTTTTCTGACTATCCAATTCAGCAATTTAAACCCAAGGGATATTGTATTTACTAACCAACTTTAGTGTATTCTTGGTCAGCCTTTTCTGTAGCAGCCAGATGCGCTCTTTTTCCTGCTTCCTCCAGAGACAGCAGTAAGTTAGGTGTAGAACTAGACAATAGATTGGCCTGTTTAAGTTTGGAAGCAGCTGTAATAATAATTATAATTCTCATTATTCATAAAAAATTAGCACTTGCACATACATTCATCATTGCAGTGAACACACATGTATTATAATTTCAGTCTGGAAAAGTCCATTTAAAATTTTAACTTGGAAAAATACCAGGGATATGAATTCAACTAATACTCAATAGGTATTTGAAGATTTTCAATATTATTCATTGGGTAAGTCTAACTGATCGCTTGATTTTGTATTAGGCCTTTGAGTATTGCCTTTTACCAAATATTCATTTCTATTTTTTTTATACAAGAATTAAACCCATTTAAGGAAATAGTGGAACCATCATCACCCTTAGGCTGGCTAATAGTGAACAACAATGATCAAGATGCCTGGAGCTGGTTGTAATCCTGATTACTTTATCTTGTCAAACAAGAAGAGCTTTTATTTCATTTGCATGTCCCTAGGGCAATAACTTAGGTTACCTTAGAAAAAGGCAAAATAGACAAAGCTAACATTCTCCTTGGAACAAAGCTTTTGCGAGGTGTCATTATTACAAAGAAATACTTTGAAAGTTTTTTGTAGATGGCTTTAACATTACTAACCCAGGAAACACTGGAGATTATAGTAAAATCTAGGAGCTACACATTGACCATAACCAGCACATTAAAGGTCATATGGAAAATATACGAGTGCTCGTAGTGCTTTTGCACATATGAAATATAGGTTATTATCTGAGAACCAGTTCTTAACTTGATGACGGATGTTTTTCAGTTATTAATGACCCTGTTCAGGATTTTTATACTTCCTTTTTGAAAGTAGGATCATCACTATTAACGAGCAGTCATTAATCATACACAAAGGATACAATCGGCAGGCATGGTACCTGATAAGGCATTCATCATCCACAAAAGTAACAGACCACCATACATATAGACCCTTGGGGCTCACCCATTTATACCAACAGTTTTTACTTACAGCCATTTACTTCTATCATTTATTTATGAATTTTTTAAATGAGGTCATAAATTTTAATTTAGGCATGCAAAAACACTGCAGTTTTTGAATTAGCATTTGATGGTCCACATGTTCAAAAGCTGAGGAGGGGTGAAACAATGAGAGAGATAAGCACAACCTGTCTTCAGGATCACACAGTATTTGTTTGAAAACATATTGACAAACTAACTCTGAAGACTTTCCAGGCACCAATTCTTATTGTAAGGAAAGTTTTTTCTTTCTAGATATTTTAATATTTGGCCGGAAACCGAATTTGGCATTTTTAGACACCGAAATATTTGCATAAGTTGTATTATATTTTTAAATACCATTTTCTGCAGGGTAACCCGTCCGTAGTCCTAGGGATACAACAGGTAGTGGTTTTAAATTGCTGGGAGACAGTTGCTTAGTATGCACCATCTTATCATTCTCATCCAGCCCATTAGGAACTTCTTCGGCATTCCCATCTCCGGCAAAGGAGTTTAAACAGGAAAAGCATGACGTGAACAGCCGCCGTAAGGATTTCTAGAAGGCAGTAACGATGACAAAAATAACAAAACAACAAATTAATCATTATAATAAACTTCCTGAACACCTCAACCTAAGTTCAATATCTATTGATGACTAAATTTTGAAAGTTTATTTTGAAATGTTTCGTGCCACACTTATTAAAAATCGATGTACGCAGAATGAATAACCTTTGTATATTTTCAAAATAGATTTATTACGGTTCAACCGTTTTCGGTACACTGGCGATATCATCACGTACAACAGGGCGACACCGAAAGCTCATAAGCAATAGGCGCTTAATAGGCACCGTGTTTCCCTGCCTTTGAGAAGCACAAATTTTAATCCAAGATATCCTCTAAATCTGCCAGCGCCATAAGGGCCGGCGGTATAACTTCGACCTAATCGCGCAGACGCGAGCAATTACTGTAAAGACGTTGGTGCAGAATATTTTTAGCTGTCAGGAAATGCTAGGAAACGCTTTATAGCACTAGGAATGTGTACAAAGAAACAAAACACTTTATGACTTTAGCAAAAAAAGCGAAAAAACTCTGCATTAAAGCCAAAGAAAGAATTAAAAGTTGTTTTACAATGACCGATGGCAGTCGCGCTAGAAAAAAAATAAGGGATCTTTTTTTATGGTAAATAAATCTTCTGAAAGATGTATTTGGATACCGTGGTACATGAATCTGGGTACCCTAAACATAAGATCTAATGACTTTTAGACCAAGCGGGGTGCGGGGCCTGGGTACATCAAATAGTAACATACCATTTTGGAGACTGCTTTAGATGACTTGGGGACCTTTTCTTAGGAGTCTGAAGTTCCTTTTTTTCACTATTCGTCAAATACAGTTAATATTATTTAAAAGACAATAGATGTTATTTCTATATTACTCTATTTTCTGCGGTTCAGAATTGATCTTCTGCACTCTAATGCCGTGAAAAATAAATAGTAATAGATTTGTTGGCGTTACCGTTGCTATGCGAAATTATTTGTAATTATTGTCTTGTGTTTAATATCCCACATTGGGTATTTTTCTAATTTCTTCCTATCTTATGATAAAGTTCAAATAATTTTTATCTATTTTGCTTTATTCATTAATTGTAAGACTGTAATGATATTTCGGAGAGACTTATCGCTCCAAAACTGAAAGGAATTGATGATGTTATGCATTTTTGTTTCCCAGATTATGTTTATCGATGTGGTGTTTATATTTTAGATCCATCTCAGATATTTATTGAATGATTGTAAAAAGGTATAGACTTTTACTAAAAATAAATACAGGCAACAAAAAATACAATTGAGTCTAAATTGGTGGTGTTCAGAGGAGTAAGATAAGTGTGCTCATTATCACCCTTCCTATTTCACTTGCATGTGAGGGTATTTGCAAAACAGGAATGGGAAGGCGGGGATTAAAGTCGCTGGATAATTCTTTAAATCGATTAGGTTTGCTAATGATCAAACATAAATTTTCCAGTCTGCTAAATTATTGTTAACGATGCGGAATGCAAAGAAAGTTCAGGGCGATAGGCATGGCATTAGGAAAAAGTTAACGAAAAGGAGTATCGTGAGTTTTTTTGAATTTTAAAGGCCCACTGAAATCACAAAGTAGGAATTCATAATTAAGAGCAGCCTTCCAACGAAATGTGGCACAATCTTCTTTCTTCCAGGGTTCCATCAAAGTAAAAAGATGAAATTTTATCTAACGGAAAGTTTTAAAAACCGATTATGGGCACTTATTTTTGGCCAATCTCAGATGTTCTCAGTTATGTCTTCCGTGCAACAACCCTTCCCGTTCGTAATGTGGTTAAGGCAGAAAAGAATTAATTACCCTCAGGGTTCATATCAACAAGACATACCCGACATACTCATGACCTTTAAAACCCTACTCATCGCTATAAATTTTTTTCTTTTCGTGAAATATTCTTCTTTTTCCTCTCATATTCTTTTTGAATGAATAGACTTCCGCGGTCAAAACTGTATATACAGTAACCTACATGTATTTTATTTAATTTAGTACCTTGCAACCCACCGTTGGGGAGTGTGGCAGGAAGTTTATGGTATACAACATTTAATTTTTCAATACAAATTACCCTACATCGGTTTAAAAATTGTGTACAGATCCCTAAGCGCTCGTGCTAAAAATTACATATTAAATCTTTGTATTCTTAAATTAATCTCTAAAAATATATTGGAATGAGATCTCTCTCGTACATTAGCGCTATGGGGGTAATAATAAAGATTCAGCATCACTGCTAAAGGGAAGTCCCTCCGATTAATGCAAGAGAATGAGTGATTCCCAGCCTAGCTGCTCTAATATTTTGGAAACGCCACTCATTTTATCACGTAAACGTTTTCCGTACTTATCTTACGCCTGGCATTACGTTTCACGCGATCCAAATCGGCAATTAATCCAACTTCGTGAGAATCCCCAACACTTGCGGAGTAACCTAACGGAAGCATAAACAGCAAAAGATGACATTTCTGTTTGACATTAAAATTTACTCAATACTCTTCTAATAAATCCTAATTTCATTTCAGATTGTCCGCTTCTTCCCTGTGCATGCTATATCCAGGAGAGATCGTGAGTGAAGGTAAACGCCCGAAATTAGATTTTTATTATTTAGTTTAATTTATTTCAGGAGTTCTGGAGGGAATTGCTCATTTTAGAAAAAAAAAACAAAACTGCGTTATTTTTAAAGTGTATTCTAATTGCCGAGTGTTGCACCAACAGAGCAAAGCGTAAAGGTCATCTGGTAAAACTGCTGTGTCCTCAGGATTACGGATATCACGGTAAATCACTGCATCGTCGGAGAATAAACAATGGTTACTAGTAACTATGGAGTCTTTAACGTAAAGTAGGGATACTAGAGGTTCGATGACACTTCCTTGGTGAACACCCTAACTAACTTCCACTGTATTGAGCTAACTCTATCGATGACTTCTCCTTGTGTCCGAACATTCAATATGGTGGTCAAAAAGGAGGTGTCTCACGATCGAACAAACAATTCAATGTTCCATAACCTTGCACGCTGCGGATGCGAGGGCAATAGGTGTTGTAATTCTCGGTTCCATCTTTTCTCCATTTTTAAATATTGGTGTCATGGTATCGGTTTTTCAATCTCAAGGAACCTTGTGATCTACCGGCGAATTAATAAATGTGACTTCTACCTAAGGCTCAATTTACAAAGTTATATCATTATACCTACGACCGGGTATTTAATCGGGACCGGAAGATTTTTTTAAACTTAGCATGTCCATCAACTGTTCTCTTCCATAAAGTGGGAATTCAATTGTCGGAATTGGTTACCCGGAATTCAATGAGACATAGTTGTCGTTCCGAAAGAAATGCAATTGAATTTCCCACGACGCCCCCATTGATCAGATTGGGATCGAATTACCTGAAGTAAGTGAAAGGGACGCTGTGCTTTGCCACGAAATCCATCCTAATGCTCAATAAGCTGTGGAAGCCACAGGACGTCGGTTAATGTAAACCACTTTGCGCCGATCTTGTCACGGAAAAAATGGAAATCACGTTCGTAAAACGTTAGATGATTACCAATTTTTATGCTAAACTGAAAAATTACCTTGAAGAGAATGACAAAATGATTCATGAAGCTTACGGGAACTCTGTCCTACTCACCAGTTTCGAGTTGGTTTTAGGCCGTTAGGGAGGGCCGGGAAGAAGCACACGGCGACCATCGCTCTGGCTGGCTGTCAACCAGCAAATTTGACAGCAATGGTGCTCGTTCTCGACAATTATTTAACTCTGAACGGTGATTGGGAATCAAAATGGATGTCAATAACCCGAACTAATCGTGAAACGGTCTTTTTGCGTTGTCACTATAGATATAAGCGATTGGGAAAGTGCGCCCCAGAATGGTTCACAACATGTTGCCGGGCGACCAAAAGACCAACTGAGCGGAAATTTCAAGCGAACATTAGCTACGGTTTGAAAAGTAACCTGATTATTTGGACATGGTCATCACTGCCGATGATACCTGGGTTTTTTTAAAACGACCCGGAAGCAAAACGTCAAAGCTTTGAGTGGCTCACTGACCAGTCCCCCCACCCAGAAAGTGAAGAACGAGCAAATCAAGTTAAGCATTATTAGGTTGTAATTTTCTCGTTTGTTATGGCCAATAGGCCATGAGGGAATCCATTGTTAGATAAATAAATATACTGAAGTAAATGGATATTACTGCAGGGTAAGGAATCTTTTCGCAGCCTCTTTCTTTATAATAATTTTTTCTCTGTCTTGACGTGTGTGTGTTTTTAGACCACCTTGAATCCCATTTGATAGTTCAAATATATAGTAAATTTCTCTTTTAGGATATCTGCGAATATATGGACGCGTTTTGAATACATCTTAATGTAAAATAAAAGGTTGACTAACATTTTAATTGATTTCTATCAAATATTATATATACTATTTTGAGGTCATCTGTGACGGGTTAGTAAAAATTGTGTGCCTATGTTTTTTGAGTTTTTGAGATTTTATGATGCCATTAAAATATTTTAAATTTACCAATCTTCAAATTACTGGGCTTTGTAAAGGAGGTCAAACCATTGTTGGGCTTACTCTTTAGTTTAGAAGAAGTAGTTATTCATATTTAATTATTATTTCGATACTAACAAATTTTTTCGAATGATTTTTCGAACGATGTATTTCAGATATAATTCCCTAAAGATAAGTCGATTAAAAAGGGTTTTAACAATCATCAATGATCGAGAGAAAAAGTGGGACTTTTAAAGGAAGAAGATGTTGTGACGATATGCCGTACATGTAAATAACAGGCATTCGTAGTCGTGCGCGTTGCGCCACAGTCCACGAAGTAAGACCCAATGTGAAACACTTAAGACACACAAGAAATTCTTGAAACTTCTCCCTTGAAATGATCTTAGTCGAGCAATGTAGGGATAATAACTACGATTACAACAAGTAGGGTAAAAATACGCATCCAATATAAAAATATAATTTAATATATTGAAACAAAGCCTATGAACCTAAATTTGAAATCGTTTAGGGAAGACTATGTTACAATAAGTTGTTCGGAAATAGTAGAAAACCATTTTTTGGTTTTTTTTTATTTTATCTCGTCTCAACTCTGTACATTTGTCTAATGTTTTTGCATTTTTCTAAGCCGTCTAAAAAGTAAGATTTTGGAAGCTCCTCAAAATTGGCATTGGTAAGGGCGATTACTTCCTCGATAGACGTAAATCGTCGTCCGCAAAGCCATTTCTTCAAGTTTGGAAATAAGAAAGAGTCACTGGAAGTCAAATCTGGAAAATAGGGTGGATGTTGTAATAATTGCAACTTTAATTCCATAGTTTTGGCCATCGCAACTGCGCAGGTGTGCAACCGTGCATTGTTTCGATGAAAGAGAATCTTTTTCAGATGAGGACGCTTTTCCTTGATTTCCTGAACTACCTAGTTATCTGAGAAATAATAATTTGGGTTTCAAATTAAAATATTATATCGACTGAAATTATATTTTTTTGCAGTGAAAAACCAAAAACAGGTAAATCAATCATTTTTCTGAATATTTACGCCCAATTTACGGCTGAGTGCACAAGTGAAAATATATTAACAAAAAAAGATTGATGCATTAAAAAGAAAGACAGCAAAGATTACAAATATTTGCCTTTCGATTTTCAATAATTGTAATAAACATTCTGAATGCCTTGAGCTAAGTATAATGTCTATTGACGAATATTTTTAATCAAAGATATGCTCTAAATCAGCCAGCGCCATACAGGCCGGCGGGATAATTGGGCTTCGACCCCAATCGCGGGCTAGTACACTAAAAACATGGGTGCGGAAAATTTTCTACCTGTAAAGGTTGCTAGGAAACTCTTTAGGGCACTAGCACTGAGCACAGAGAAACATCAAACCTTATGACTTTAGGAACAAAACGAAATACTCTGCATTAAAGCCAAATGAAAGAAAATGAAATTTGCTTTTCAATGACTGATAACAGTCGCGCTAGAAAATAAGGGAACATTTGTTATGGAAAATAAATCTTCTGAAAGTTGTTCTTTGGTCACTTGGTACATGAATCTGGACAGGGTACCCTCCATTCTGAAAACTATGCCATAAAGGATGGACCGGCCGTGGTCCACCGTGAGATCTTGGAGGTTGAGGCCCTAGCTCTTCCCAGGGTTGCATGACAAGACCACCAAACGGGGTGCGGGGCCTGGGTGTATCAAATAGTAACATACCATTGTAGAGACTGCTTTAGACGACTCGGGGTCTTTTCTGAATAGGTTAAGGTTCTTCTTTTCATAATGTCGCTTCTCAATTTCACTATTGTCTGCGTTTCAGAACTTCTCTTCTTCAATCGTAAAATACCTTATAAAGTAAATAACAAAGGATGTGTTGGTGTTACCGTGGCTATGTAAAATTATTGGTCATTATTGTCCTGTTTAATTTCTGGCTTTGGGATTATTCTAAAATTTGTCTATCTTATGATAAAGTTCAAATAGTTAATGTATATTTCGCTGTATTGGTTAATTTTGTGACTGCAATAATATTTCTGATAGACTTATCGGTCCAAAGCGAAAAGGAGTTAATGTTGTTTGGTAATTTGCTGTCCCAGATAATGTTCAGCGTTCAGGTTTTATATTTTAGATATTTTTTCTGATGTTTATTGAATTATTGTAAAAAGGTGTTGACATCAACTTGAAAGAAATAATACATTAGAGACTAAAGGTCGTATTGAATAACTCTATCGTGCTCCAGGGAAGTTATACTGATGCACCACTCTCTTCAAATTAAGACCCTCTTACAGACGAAGCGACAAAAGATGAACAATTCAGTAAAATGTGACCATTGATGAGTATAGATTATGCAAGGGCTTATATGATCAAGGAATTCTTAGATGCCCATATTAATTGCGTCATTGTATATTGTACCGTCACTATAGGAATCGTTAACTGGAAAAGTATAAGGAAACCATGGGTAACGGTTGAGATGATTGCAAAGATGTATGAGAAAAGAAGATGGAAAAATGTAAACACAGAGTTAGGCAAAATGAAGTACAAAGAGTTAAACAATATATTGAGAACGGCCACAAACAAAGCAAAAGAAGAATGGTGGAAAACACAATGCGACGATATGGAAAGTTTACAGAGGAAGGGTGGAATTGGAGCGCTATACAGCAAGGCTAAGTTATTATCGGGAAGTAAGAAGGCAAGATCCGTGCTAACAGTTAAAGATAAGTGGGGTAAGATAATAGTTGAACCAGAAAAAAACCGAGAGAGATGGAAGAAATATATAGAAACACTGTATGGTAAAGAACGTAGGACGACAGGGGTAGACATTGAAAAGGAACATGACGTAGAAGAAGATAGCTTAGGTCCAGGCATACTCGACGATGAAATAGGAAGGGCATTAAAGGAGATGAAAGCAAATAAGGCCGCGGGGTAGACAACAATCCCGTGGAACTGTTGAAATGTTTAGGAAAATGGGGGAAGGAGACTCTATATGGACTGATTCGTAGTATTTATGAGGAAGGGATCTGGCCGGAAGATTTTGTGAGACCAGTGTTAGTTCCTATTCCGAAAAAGGTAAAGGCTAGATCATGTTAGGATTACCGAACAATAAGTTTGATATCCCACGCGGCTAAAGTTATTCTCAGGATCATCAACAAAAGGATAGAGAGTAAGGCAAATGATGAAATAGGGGATGATAGGTTTGGGTTTAGGAAAGAAAGAGGTACGTGTGATGACATTGCAGTAATGAGATCACTAATCGAGAGGAATATAGAATACAATCAGTACATATTAGCCTGCTTCGTAGATTTCGAAAAAGCGTTTAATGGAGTGAATTGGGAAAATTTGATGCGTGTATTGCAGAAATTAGGAATGGATTGGAGGGACAGGAGACTGATCCGCAATCTGTACATGTCTCAGACTGCTCAGGTGCGAGTGGGGAACGGAGAGTCTGGATGGGCAGTGTTAGGAAGAGAGGTAAGGCAGGGTTGCCCATTGTCACCGGTGCTGTTCAACGTATATGTGCAAGAAACGATTAAAGAGGCATAGGATGAACTGGAGGTAGGAATGAAAGTTGGAGGGGAATTCGTAAAATCGGTTAGGTTTGCTGATGACCAAGCATTAGTTGCTCAGTCAGCCAAGGGGATGCAAGCATTGGTGAGTGAATTGGAGGATCAGTGCGATACATAAGGGATGAGAATCAATATTAATGAAACAAAGGTTATGCGATTTTCCAGAAAGAAACGGGCTACGGTAAACATTAAAATAGGATGGGAAAAGTAGAACAGGCAGAACAGTTTACGTATCTCGGGAGTGTTTTGGAACAATACTGTCACAGTAGTAGGGACGCAAGGGGAAGAATTGCGCTAGGCAAGGAGGCTTTCTCACGGAGGAGGGAGTTGATGACGGGGACGTTGAGTAGGAATGCTAAGACAAGACTCGTAAAAACTCTGATATGGAGCGTAGCTATGTACGGCGCGGAAACGTGGTCGCTGAAGCAGGAGGATAGACGTAGATTGGAGGCTTTTGAAATGTGGGTGTGGAGAAGAATGGAGAAGGTGAAATGGACCGAAAGGAAAACAAATGATGAAGTACTGGAGATGGTGGGTGAGGAGAAGGGTTTGTTGAGAGAAATCCTATGGAGGCAGGAAAGAGGGATTATAGGTGTATTGAGTGGTAGTGGAATGTTGCAGGGGGTAATAGAGGGTAATGTTGGACAAGCGAGGAAAGGGCAGGAATAGAATAGGGATGTTGGACGGGATAAATGGAGGAAAGAGGTACACGGAGATGAAGGGGAACCTGATGTAGATTAGATTGCTGTATTGGGTTTTGTTTGGAGTTACAAAATGTTTATTTGATAGTTGCGTCCATCCAAAAACCTACCTTTACCGGTAGATTACCTAATAATAATATTGTACCGTAGAATAAAGTCTGTGGAAGGTTGCAAATTAATTTAATAACAAGTTAACAGATTTTCAATTTGGGTTGATAATGTAGGAACGCGCATAACCAACTCAATAATAAGGCCACTGATAGAGAGGAGTGTAGAGTAACATTATAACGTATTGTCTCTTTCGTATATTTGGAAAAGCGTTTGAGACAAAATATGGGTAGAATTACAGCTGGTTAATTCATAAAATCGGTTAGATTTGCTAATGATCTCACTTAAATTTGCAAATCAGCCAAGTTTTTGTAGACAATGCTGACTGCAATGAAAGGTCAGAGCGATAGGCATGGCTTTGGAATGAATTTAAAGAAAATCAGTATCGTGACATTTTTTCAGAATCTTTAAGGCCCACTGAAGTCACAAAGTAGGTTTTCATAGTTAACAGCAGCCTTCCAACGAAATGTGGCACAATGTTCTTTCTTCTAGGGTTCCATCAAAGTAAAAAGATGAAATTTCATCCAACAGAAAATTTAAAAAACCGATTATTTACACTTGTTTTTGGTCAACCTCTGATGTTTCTAGTCATGCCTTCCATACAAGAACCCTGCCAACGGGTATTATGGTTAAGGCAAGAAACGTTAAGTCACCCTCAGAGTTCATATCTTCAAGGCATACCCGAAAATGAAGGATGATCCTCAACCTATAATCCCCACTCACCGCCATAAAATGTTTTCGCTTGAGAAATATTCTCATCTTTCCTCTCATATTCTTTATGATTGAAAATACTATAGCGTGCAAGCACCGACGATCGGTTCGCCTATTTTGGGTCGGTTTCGGATTCCTTGGGGAAAATATTACTGCCCGAATGCTCAAGAAAGTGAACGATTGGTGCAGTTTACGAAGCTATATCATCATACACACGACCGGGTATTTCATCGGGACCGTAGGATTTATTAGACTTAACATTTTCCTGCAACTGCTCTATCCCATTATAATACTTCTATTCCATTTTTTGGGAATTCCATTAGCGGAAGTGGTTAACCGGAATTCGGTGAGACATAGCGTGCGTTCCGAAAGTAATGCAACTGAATTATCCTCGACGCCCCTATTGATCAGATTGGGATCGATTTACCTGATGTAGGTAAACGGGACGCTGTGCTTTGCCGCGAAACCCATTTCAGTGCTCTCCATGTTGTGGAAGCCACAGGACGTCAGTCATTTTAAACCACTGAGCGCTGACCGCGTCACGAACAAAATGGTAACCAGGGTCGATAAACATTACGCGATTATGAATTTGAAATAATACTAGTAATAATTGAAGAGAAAAACAAAATGATTCGTGAGGCCTACGGGGACTCTGTCCTAGTCACACGTTTCTAGTTGGTTAAAGGCCTTAATCTTAATTTATTATATTACGGAATTTATACAATAAATCCTAATTTTATATTTGACTTATATTTTTTAGTTTAATTTATATTAGGAGTTCTGGAGGGAATCGCTCATTTTAAAAAATAACTAAACTGACGGTAGGTAGTAAGGTCGACCTGGAAGGAACCCTTTTTCGTCAATGGAAGACAACAGCCTTTCAATCAGCACGAACGAAGACGAAAAAGCGATAGATCCCCGAAGACATTTTCCAGTGCGCGTACCGGTCACGGCAGAGTCGCTGGAAATAATTTGTAGAGGTCCAAGGACAATACTATGAAGAAATTTAGGGCAGCTCAATAAAATATTTTCACTTACAAGCGTGCTCGAATGGCGTACCCAAAGCAGGTGTATCTCTTAAGTATGGAGGTAACTTAAACCGATTAAGTATATATCGGATGTTGGAGAAAAGTAATAGAGCTGGTAATCCGAAAGGGAACTGCCTATAGAGTGTGCATTTTATTGATGTCAATTTATTCTAAAAATGACCAATTTTCAATGCAATTTTGGTAATTTAATAATGTAGATACCTTGGGACTTTGGATCGCTAGCTAGTACCAATTAAATTCGATCTGAAGAACAATACATCCTTCTCGGTTTTTTTCACGGTTTCTATATATTTTGCTCTAAAACAAGGGAAATATAAATTCCGACACGTCGGTGCAAACATACCATGTTTAGAAATCAACCAACATGTCTTTTGATTGGATCGCAATTTCTGTGATTCACTGACATCAAACTCAACACATCTACTTTACCATATCAATTCCACGATCATTACGAAACAGTCAAAGTAAGTATGGGTCCTCTTTAGGAATCAAATCCCAAAACGTTCACATGAGAACAGCACTTGTAGGTGGTATATTCAGTGATTACGACCCCGACCCAGCTAAGGTCCCAGGCTGGCTACTATTCATGAAACGTTATAAATGCTCTTCTAATCCTCCTCGTTTTCGCCCATCAGTTGGAAGAGATTTCTATGAAATTTCAGTAAAATTTCATGAGCAATTAATGCAGCTGATATCGCGGAAAAAGCAAATTAATGATAAAATTCACAAAAACAAAGGAGTAAGTTTGACTTATTGCTTGCATCCTTTACAGCGGTGACATTTAAAAATACAATGGCATCAAGCGTTATTCGGGCCGTTAGGCATTATATAACTTATATTTTTCTCGTTGTTGAACACCACAACTTCAGGAAGTGAACAACTGTTCCACATAATAAAAAAATACATTTTTTCGACTGTACGTGTTTTGTTTGCCCACCTGATATATCTAAATCTTCCCTAAAATGAAATTCGCTATCAAATGTAAATTAGAATAGCCTTTAATTTAGCTTTGTCTAGCGAGAACTTCGAATAGGTAAGGTTAAACGGATCGTCGACAGATTGACAGAGTTCTCTGAACTGTCGTGTATTTCTTTTCGACCTCCATGAATCCCATTGATAGTTCTAATATATGCTAAGTCTCTATTTTAGGATATCTGCAAATCATTGGAAACCCTCGCGAATATTTCTCAATGTAAAATTAACTTGAATAATATTTGGATTAATTTCTTTCATATATCATTTTTATTATTCTTAGAATATCAAGTGGGACGGGTTTTTTCATCTTTGTCCAAGGAATCGTAAAAATTGTTGCTCATTCTTTTGTGTCTAGGGTTTGGAGACTTTTTATTGTCATGAAAAGTAATTAAAATGTACAAATCTTCAGATTTCTGAGCTTTGTAAAGGAGATCGAAACATTGTTGGGCTGACCCTTTGGTTTAGGGAAGTATTTATTGATATTCAATTATTATTTCGATGCCAACAAATCATCTCGAATGATTACTAGTATTATCAGTGTATAAATCCCTAAAGCTAAGTTGATTCAATAGGGTAATCATATTCATCAATGATCGAGAAGACAAGTGATTTCAAGAGTTTCCCCACAATAGAAATATTATGGTACTGTAGATTCAAATAAGTTGAATCACCTTGTGATTGATATCAGTACGTTACCGTTAGTACTGGGTATTCAGAAAACATTCTCATACAAAATTATAGGTTCTAACATCGTTAAATGGCACGTCCCGAATCGTACCTCCCTTGAAATGCACCGATTTCATAGTCTAGAAAGCCTTGACCACCATCGAACCCGGAGCCCTCGATTTCCGCCCGAGTGCTATAGCCAGTTAAGCTACCGAGGCGTCCATTCAATATATGACAATTTTGGGCTTTTAAAGGAAGAAGATGTTGTCCCAATCTACCGTACATTTGTATCACAGGCATTCGTAGTCGTGCGCGACGCAACACAGAGCACAAGGTCAAACCCAATATGTGACACTTAGGCTGTTCTTTCCTCAAACAAATTTCAAGATGTTCTTGAAATTTCTCCCTTGTAAAGATCTTAGCCGAGCAATATTAGTAGAATAACCATGAATACCTTAACATGTAAGGTAAAAATACGTATCCAACATAAAAGTATGATCTTATTTATTGAAACAAAGCCTATGAAACTCCATTAGAAAGTAGTTTAGGTACGAAGGATGTACAATAAATCCCTAAAACGAAGCAATTATTTTGACATTGCTTTTTTTATTTTTCAATATAATCTCCTTTTAACTCTATAAACATTTGTCCAAGCGTTTTTCCGAATTTTTTTAAGCCGTGTAAAAAGTAGGATTTTGGAAGCTTCTCAAAATAGGCATTTGTTTGGGAGATTATTTCCTCGTTTGACGTAAACCTTCGTTGGTCAAACCATTTCTTCAAGTTTGGAAATAAGAAAGAGTCACTGGAGGGCAAAACTGATAAATACGGTGGATGTTGAAATTATTGGAAGTTTAATTCCATAGTTTTGGGCATCGCAACTGCGCAGGTGTGCAACCGTGCATTCTCTGGATTAAAGCGAATCTTTTTCAGATGAGGACGCTTTTTTTCTATTACTTTGCTCAGCCGTTCCAATAATTAGGCATAATACACTCCTGTTTTCTTTGTTCTTCTTCAAGTAATTCTAATAGCAATCTTTTTCAAGTAATCAATGGAGATGATTCCGCAAGCATCCCAAAAGACCGTGGACATAACCTTACCGGTCGACTTTACCATCGTCGCCTTATTCGGAGCTGGTTCTCCTTTAAAAATCCACTGTTTTGAGTGTTTCTTCCTCTCTGGGATGTAGTGGTATATCCGTGCATCATCAACAGTTGTGTATCGACGCAGAAACTCATCAGGATGGCGACGGAAAAGCAACAAAACAGCGTAAGAGTCGACCACACGTTTGCGTTTATTCTCCGCTGTGAGTAAACACGGCACCCATCTTTCCCAGATTTTTTTCACGCCTAATTTTTCGTGCAAAATCGAAGCTACTCTACCGCGCGATAGGCATATGGCTTTTACTATTTCGCACACTATGTGTCGTCGATCATTTAAAATCTTGCAGTGGCTTTTGTCAATCATTTCGGGGGTAGGCATTTCCACAGGGAGTCTGGAACTGCGTTTATCTTTTGTCGATGTGCGACCTTATTTAAACTTATTCACCCAATTGTAGACAGTTGCAAATACAGCAGCAGATGTGCCATGAACTTGGTCCAACTCAGCTTTGGTTTCTTTCGGCGTCAACCCTATCAAATTCAACTCTTTATTCATTGCTCGACACTCATTTTTATCCATTTTTGTAGACAACTTATAGTTGTTCACTTCAATCGATTGCAGCAATGAAAATATACAACGGATACAGCCGAAACTTGAACAGCTGAATAGTTGGGTGTATTATCTAATGGAAAAAATTTATTTTCGATATTATTAGTGCCAAGTCATGGATTTTCTAAGGAGTTATTGTAACAAACTCGTAATTGGATTTACATGCGTTGGTACATACTTAACAATTAACAATGCACTACATTTTTTTAAAAATAGAGGGGCTTAGTGTTGAATGTCATGTTTGGTATTGTTTTGCTTGGAGAGATAAGATATTTTTTGATATTTGGGTCCATTAAAAAATCTTCTTTAACGGGTACATTTTTCTTAAAATAATATACTATATTTAGAAATAGTTCCAGTGCTAATGAAAATAAGTGAATTTTAATTATTTATATTGAAACCTAGGGATAGTACAAAAATGTTTACATATACCATTACATACCATTGATAAAATTTTGTAAAATTTATTTTTTTTTTAGAAATCTAAGGTATCTCCGGTAATTTCAAAGTTGTGAAAATTTCTCATTCGAAATGATAGGCACCAACATAGTTTAGTGGCATGATGCTACTCAAACCTCCCTTGAAATGACCTTAGTCGAACATTGTCTGTATAAAAACCATGGTTACAAGAGGTAGGGTAAAAAAATGTATCCAACGTAATAATATATTTTAAATTTGTTGGAGGAAGACTATGAACGTAAATTTGGTAATGATTTAGATACTTAGAATTATGTGCGATGGAACCTACTTAACAATTCACAATGCATTACATTTATTTTAACATAAAATAGCCTGTTATTTAATATGAATTCGGGTTTTGTTTTGTTAGGAGAGAAAAGATAACTTTTTGCTAGTTGTGTCCAACCAAAACCTACTGTAATTGGTTGATTGTATTTAAAAATGTATATTTATTATCAAAAAGGCCATGCTAAACATTAAAATAGGTGGGAAAAAAATAGAGCAGGGAGAACAGTTTACCTATCTCGGAAGTGATTTGACCAATACGATCAAAGAAGTAGGCACGTAAGAAAAAGAATTGCGCTAGGCAAGGAGGTTTTCTCAAAGAGGAGGGAGTTGATTACTGGGACGTTGAGTAGGGAGGCTAAGACAAGACTCGTAAAAACTCTGATATGGAGCGTAGTTATCTATGTACGGTGCGGAAACATGGTCGCTGAAGCAGGAGTATAGACGTAGATTGGAGGCTTTTGAAATGTGGGTGTGGAAGAAGAATGGGGAAGGTAAAATGGACAAATGGAATACAAACATGGACAAAGAATGAAAAAAAATGAGGAAGTACTGGAGATGACAGGTGGGGAGAGGGGTATGTTGAGTGAAATCCTATGGAGGCAGGAAAAATGGATGAGAGGTGTATTGAGCGGTAGTGGAATGTTGAAGAGGGTAATAGAGGGGAGAATGTTGGGCAAGTGAGGAAAGGGCGGAAAAAAAATATGGATGTTGGACGGGATGAATGGAGGAAAGAGGTACATGGAGATGAAGAAGAAGTTGATGTAGATTAGGTTGCTGGATTGGGTTTTGTTTGGAGTTACAAAATGTTTATTTAATAGTTGTGTCCATCCAAAAA
>CM073770.1:40013880-40016380 GCA_037158775.1 Hetaerina titia | reverse complement strand
TCGCATGTAAGATGTAGCGCGATATACACCACCATTATAAAAAATCGCAATGAAAGTCTATAAGATTAACACCTTTAAAACTGTACTAAACAAATTACAAGAAACTGCGGGAGATGCAGAAAAAGTAACTTTTAATGGAGTCATCCGCTAATATGTATTTAATTGCAACAGTTATAGAGTGTAAAAATCCCTATAAATGCGAAAGATGTTAACACTCTGAAATTGTGGCATTGTAACAAACAAGCTTAGAACTAGCTAATTATGGACTCTGTCACTCTCTGCCATTTGCACAACTGGTCTATTAGACCTGGAATTCAGAATTTTAAATTTACATTTGAATATTTCCCAATTATTCTTTTTTTATTTAATTTATTATCGCAATCCATACATAAATTCAAGAACATGGAAATAATGACATTGGAGCATCAAAAGGAGAGAAAATATCAGGAAAACCAGTAGATTAGAATAAGAGTATACACATAACTCTATGTAGTTTAGCATAGTCATCATGCTGAAAATGGGCTCTCATTTCTCGAGGATGCTTCAAAATCTAGAATATCCCCGAGGGAATAAACGACCCCAATGAGATAAAAAAGGAATACTAAGGCCACGAGAATCTGTGGCGTCATCAAGTCTCCTCCCTCGCAGGAGCGTAACTATCTAGAATGCTCACTCGAGGTATTTTATGTATTCCAAATGTCAGAGCAGAGCCTTGTTATGCTTTGAGCAAAGATGGATAACGTCCAATTAAGAGTTGGCGGATGAGGCTTGACGTTTTAACACCCTATATTTTCATAAATTAAATACAATTATTCCTTAAAAATGGACATTACAGAAGTATCATCTAGGGCGTTTTCCAGACATAAAATATACTACTCATTAAAACAATGTTAAGATCGGAGAGATATTTTAGGTGTTACTGATATCAATTACTCAAATGATGCTCTTGTGCGAGAAGTTCCCAGACCGTACTGCATAAATCCAGTGAATGAAACTACCTAACATAATATGGACAGACATTATTACCATTTAACCATATCCATATCCATATGCCATATGTCTATGTTATAGTAAAATGCCTCTCTGGCTATTTCAATCTATCAGGCCAATCACGACTTTAGTATAAATATTTTCAAAGTGCCGCCAGCAAAAAACTGACAAATTTCATGAAGAAATTCACAAAGAAATTACTGAAACCGAGAAAAGCACGTTGAATGGAGTATACTCTCGTTCGTGTTGCATAAATTAGCTATGATTATTTGCTTCAAATGAGACACTGTCATTTTTAGTTGACTTCATTCGCATAGTTATGAGATTACTATTCCAAAATTACCCAATGGGAGTGCACCTTCATCCTCCCATAAAATGGCAAATGGAAATACTTAATGCTTTGCATGAAGGACATATTACATAACACTCGCATAACGTATATTATTCTCAAATAACGAAGAACATACCAAACTCAAGCGCGATATGGCAAATTTACTACCGATGTGATTATTGTGATTTTATCTTTTAATGCTTGAATGTCCATGTTCCTCCCAGCTCTAAACGTTTCGTGCGCGATTTGTTTCCGGGATCATGTTGATGACAGAAAATGAAATTTCAAAATTTATGAGATACTTCACATGTAGGGTAAAAATGACTGAAAACTATTTCATTAAGTATGCTTAAACAATATTCATTTTCAACAAAACATTGTCATCGTTATGTGCTGAAGGTGACAATTATGTGAAAATTGATGATAGAAATACCTCAACACGGTATGACGATGACAATATTTGTCAACATTGGGTTCTGTAATAAAAATATGTTCAAATAATATACAGAAAAAAATATCAGATAATAAAGTCGCATAGCTATTTTATTAGGTATCTATGATAAGTTCATTCAAAATGAATGGTTTATAGTAATATAGTAGTAATAGTAGTAATTTCGTTTGGAGTAATTTCGACTGCTTTGGTCGTGTTGTACCATGGTCGATTAAACCTTTCAGCAATATACTAAAAACATACGCCAAAGAACATATAAAATCACAAAATCTCCGAAGATAAAAAAATCTTCGCAATTCTGATTCTGTGAAAGCGAAACACGTAGTTAGATAGCTGACCCTCAACGATATTTCCCCAAATGTCATGCGCAGAGAACTTGCGACTAAAGGATAAACATTTTTCTGTATTTCAGTTGTACAAAATGACGCCTTATCTATATGACTATCTCAGTGATCTAAAAATATATCTGCACAAACAAAAACCACTACAAGGAAGACCTATTCAGTGCAGTGACCTAGGTGTCGGGGCGAAGGGACAGAGAAGCAATTAGTTTCCCGAGTCACTACCTTCGGTCGTTTTCAGTAAACACAAATAATTGAACGCGAAAGGTAATGTTATTACAAATAACAGTAAAACCCTCTTTCCAAACTTCCACGGGATTGTATAAAAATTTCAGTAATAACCGCGATGAAAAATTTAGGACACCCCGTTAAAATTATTTCATTCAC
>CM073770.1:40011478-40013780 GCA_037158775.1 Hetaerina titia | reverse complement strand
AACCAACACATTGAAAGACATTCCACTTTGTTCATATTTTTTCTACATGTAGGGATTCCACTGGTTAAAGTACGTTTTGAATGGACACAACTACCAAATAAAATATTCCTTTGAATTCTGGGGAGAAAATTACGTTTGTTATGGTAAGAGAGAGTATGTTGAATTTCCGCAGAGAGCCAATTTCATTGAACTATAGATGATAAAATTTACCAGATATTCTAACAATGAGCAGACGGTTGGGTCGAGTTTAAAAAAAATTGGATGGTAAGAACGGCGCCCGGCACTAAAACCAGTAATGTCGGGGCGAGCATAAAATTGAAGAAAAAGGACTGACCGTCAAATATAAGGGCCGGCTGGCAAATATGAGAGCAAGCTGTTACAACTCAGGACCTGATGCCAAAAAAAATCAGGCCTGATTGCTACAATTCAGGTTCAGTAGTCACGATTCAGGGCCATTTCCCGAAAATCAGAGCCGGCTGTCGCCGTACAGTGTCATTTGACACATTTAGGGCTAGCTGCTGTCATTTGTGGCCATAAGTCAGCATCTTTTATAGAGATTAGATCCAGCCAAGAGCAGCTGCAAGCTTACTTTATGCGAATGAGCGAGTTTCCTATAAGGCGTAATAGTGGAAAGAGCAGTAAACCTAACTCTAGATGTAAGTTAGGACGAGAATAAAACTTAGAATTTATATGACTGCGATTGAACTGGCAATGTTTGTGATCATCAGTCAGCTATAAACCATTTATGAAGTTTACAAAATTATCCATTATTCGAATGTCCCATAAGGTTCTTGAAAAATGAAAACATTTTAATCCACTCATATTTTCGGTGAGGTTCCATTGCAAGTAATGAACAGATTAGTTCATAAACTCAAACGAAATACAACCCACACAAATATAGCTATTATTTAGCAACAAAATACTTGTCAAAATAGCATAATATAATTCGGTAAGCCATTACGAAAAATAGAAATAATAAATTTAAAAAGTCTACTTTTGCATAAAATAAAAAGATCTAATGAGAAAGATTTCATGGTGGAGAGTTCATGATAAATCTCACAGAGGGCAGCGCACGGGTCAAAGGCAACAAGTATGTAAAATCACTGCATTTGGGGCTAGTTAGCGCGGCAGCTTTGTCATTTGTGCGCTTAACAGGGGGTATACATATTAAATTTCAAACTGACTGTACTTCAAATGTACTTTTAAGAATTAATGCTCATTCAAAAATTATATTCATTCATGTCAAAAATCCGTCTAAAAATACTTTTCATTTTATGTTCAAATTGAACAATTTCGCAATCGCTCATTTTCAAGTTATTTCCGTATTGTTACTTTCCACCCCGAAGAGGAGTTCATCCTAAAACGGGGTTTCCGTACTGTAAATATTGTTGCGTTTATAATATTTTATATATCTCTTGTATGTCTATGTCTTTACGGAAATAAAAACATATAAAAATGCACAAAATTGGGAAATAACACAGGTTTTTAGATATATATATATATATATATATATATATATATATATATATATATATATATATATATAACAAACAGGCTCAATATTCCTATAGTTTACGATGGAAATATCATATGCCATATACCAAATTAACAAATAATTTTTATCGATAATTCTTTTTGTCCATGGATTGTGGATATTGCAACTAAGTTATCGCACTGATGGAACGAACTTCATATATCTAATTAGGAAATTTCTAATGTATTAAAGATTATTCTTCAATTATTACTCAGTTTAGGGGTACGAGGTATACATAATTTAAGTTTAAAGTTCATAATGTAGCTGCATGACATTAAGAATTATAATTAGAACGTGACATATTTTTACTCTTTTTTAGCATTCGCCTTATTCCATGGAAGAATTTTTTCGTGTTCGGGCATAAATTCGTACCTTCCCACCCTGAACCCTTCGACAGAAGATGAGGGAGAAAAAAAAGAATAGGGTCATAAGGGAACATAAAATAGGAGCTCAAGAATCCTTTGAAACGACTGCTGTGTCCTGAAAACTGAATATTTTATGAAGAAAGTATCGATTTCCCCAACCTTTTATAAAGTCTCTCCCGTCCTCACCCCCCGTGCATCTCATCTTATCTCATTTCCCCTCCCCCTCCCTCCTGTTCCCCCATTCCACACACCATTCCTCCAGCCCGCGCTGCTGCCTCCGTCATTACGGAACTCGAGCAGTCGTTTCCTCACCGCTACCCGGCGGTCGCCCGCCTAACCCACCCCGCAAAGGCTAACTCACCGTACGTACACCTCGACACAAAACTCCACCGCTCCCCCAGGC
>CM073770.1:39941478-40006478 GCA_037158775.1 Hetaerina titia | reverse complement strand
CGTTTGGAGTAATTTCGACTGCTTTGGTCGTGTTGTACCATGGTCGATTAAACCTTTCAGCAATATACTAAAAACATACGCCAAAGAACATATAAAATCACAAAATCTCCGAAGATAAAAAAATCTTCGCAATTCTGATTCTGTGAAAGCGAAACACGTAGTTAGATAGCTGACCCTCAACGATATTTCCCCAAATGTCATGCGCAGAGAACTTGCGACTAAAGGATAAACATTTTTCTGTATTTCAGTTGTACAAAATGACGCCTTATCTATATGACTATCTCAGTGATCTAAAAATATATCTGCACAAACAAAAACCACTACAAGGAAGACCTATTCAGTGCAGTGACCTAGGTGTCGGGGCGAAGGGACAGAGAAGCAATTAGTTTCCCGAGTCACTACCTTCGGTCGTTTTCAGTAAACACAAATAATTGAACGCGAAAGGTAATGTTATTACAAATAACAGTAAAACCCTCTTTCCAAACTTCCACGGGATTGTATAAAAATTTCAGTAATAACCGCGATGAAAAATTTAGGACACCCCGTTAAAATTATTTCATTCACTGGTTAATCAACGGATGGGGGTGGTGCACTAAAGTTTTATAACGGCATGGTTTACCTGATTTGTATAAAAATTATAAGATTAAAGCCTAAAGCTCTGCACGTTCTCGAAAAAATCTCAGTAAATAATAATTAAAGGTCACGTACAAGTTTTTACGGGATATCCTGCGTGAGAACCGGGGACAAAAAAACGAAAATAGACTTTTTTCCAAGTCACTGAGTGGGAGATCGCTCGCACAAAGGTAGTGGGTCAAAACCTTATCTACTTTGCTTTAATATTTCATGATTTCGCCTACTTTCAAATGTATTACATACAATTCTGACAACAAGCATAGAGTATAAATAGGGGTCAAGAGGCCTCGCCTACCCAGTTTGCAGGTATCAGAGATTGGTTGATCAAGACCATCTGTTGCAGCAATAGGGAATTCATACCTTAAACAATCAGGTTAGGAAAGGAATGAAAGTAGGCTACAAACGAATGCAAGAAAAGAAGTTTAAAGGGTGTATTGCATTTCCAAAAATAAAGACAACAATGACACGTATTGACCATAGTCAATGATGGCCATGGTGTCACTTCAAGTTTCAAGGAATATTCCGATTCGTACAGTAATGTCCATTGTATGACATTCATTTATTTATTTCAATAATAGCTTTTCAGGTTGTAATATTTTCCTACTCAACCAAGAATACTATATTTTAATAGGTCTAATAACCTCAGATGTTATAAGGAAATTGTGGAAATAAAAGAGTGAATAATATAATTTTAGATCCCACAAAAATATATGAAATTATTTTTGTGAGGTTATAACCTCTCCAATCATTTAACCTGAAGTTTTTCATTTGATTCAGAAGTCTTTATAATGAAGTAAAGGGTTAAAAACAAAGACTGACGCGGACAAAACCAATTTAATTTGAGCTGGTTTTAGTCTTAACCAAAGACAGGGCATCATCCTTGGAAGACTGTAAGCTTATACTAAAGTCGACATTTCCCATCAGGGCGATGGAGGTCGCGATGGCACGCAAAGACACCGATTTCTGATAATACTCCGAGGCATTTGTTGTTTCCTGCGCGTCGGGATTGTGCAATGGACGGATGATGGCGGCAAACCGAGTCGACCCTTCCATCTCGTGCACCGCTGGTGCGGCGTGTCTCCTCGGAAGGTGATGCCATTACTAGCTGTCGGGCACCCGGAAATCAAAAGTGACGGGAGTTGCGTGGTCTCCCGTGTTACCCCCATTAAGACGGCGGCGGCAGTTGACGACCGACTTCGGCTCTACATTGAAGGCCGAAAGTGGAAGGCACAAATGAAGGGGAGGGGTAGTATAATAAGTGGAGCGGCCGGTAGTGGCTGGCATAATGATGCCACGGTTGGAAATAGGGCGGCCGGACAAGGGAGCGGAGTGGGTTATAAAATGGACGGAATGGAGCGCTGATGGGAAGGCTACGATGGAAGAGGCAAACGTAGACAGGAGCGAGGAATCGATGCATGTGACGAATATGGCGATCCACGCATGGAAACACTGGTATTTCCCGTGGTTATAACATAATATAATGGGAACAATTGCGAATATGCCACAGAACATTCTGAAAATCTTGCAGGCCGCATTTTGCCAATAAATCGTAACACTTTTCACTATGCATCTAATGAAAACAAATCCGAGGACTTCATATGCTACATTATGCTATAGTCAGGGAAAATCAAAATATTTAACCGCTTAATTTTTTTACCATTGATAACTGCTTCTATTCAAAATTTTGACATCATAAGTTAATTGTAATTAAATGCATTCATTATAGATTTGGAAGTGATCGGATTTGGACGGGGATCGAATCCTATTTCATATGATGCGTACACTTTTCCATGTTCTCTATCCGTTAACCTAATGTAAGCACTTCATATTTTTATCAAACGTAATTAAAACATTGCCCAGAAGAATATTAATTTACTCTCTATGCATAAAATTCCTTCAAGGATATTAGTTCTTGATATATCATTACGCATTAGAAGTACTGTTACAGTACGGTCAAAATATAGTCACTGATGAGAGAGGAATGGAAGTAAATTGGGAATGATTTTCATTTTACAATACCAAACGGTGAATTAATCATACCCTTCACTTCCTTTAATTTCCCAAATTAATGGGACGGGTAGGCGGAGAGTAATATATCCCTAAATGAATTTGGATTAGTGATGGACAACCTTTTAATTTTAATATACGGTTCAGCCCAAAAAACCCTTTCTAGGTTAATTCAACTTATGTCTGTCTCCTTTCTGAGTCTTGAGGAAAATCGAAAAGACTTAGATTTTAAACTAAGTCAGAATTTAAAAATAAAACAATTCATTTTACTTCAAATCAGTCAACCATACTAATAGCATACTGCGTTATAACAACGCCCCATTTTTGACTAATACTAATTTACTCCATGAGGAAGCTAATGCTATAAAAAGAAAAAAATAACTTCAACATCTTTTGACGAGAAAATAACATATTTGAGCTATTGGTACAACTATTCCGAAAGAAAGATACCATCATGTGTATCCGCGTGACTTGAAAGTAACCGACGCAGTTCCAGCATTTAAATACTTAAGGTTACTCGGAAAACCTCTATTTGCAGTTCACCTTGCATGCCATTTGCCTAGGGAAGTTCCCCTATGATATGGTTAGTCAGATTATTTAATTTTTCATGAGAGCAAGCAAAACATGAAGCAAGAGGAGGTTGGTGGTATGAAATACCCGAGCAATAATTTAAAGAAACCTGGCCACAAATAAATTAGTTGAGGAAACCACAATCAAAACGACCAAAAGGTACAGACCTTGTTGACTTCCATTTTAAAGGAGTATTATTAACTATGTTAGGAAACAATGGATGGTCTTGGAACAAGATTTGATTTGATATGTAGTTGTAAATAACATTATTTCAACGCAATGTAATATTAAATAGCATAGATTCATTGTGTTCATAAATATATTTCCACCAAGAAAAATATTATCTTCTTTGAAGGACTGAATTTATAATTATTCATTTTCGAGTGAAAAGAGGGAATTTCACATTTGAGATTGAATAAAAGAAACAAAAATAAGCTCATTATTGGGCTCAAGACCGTCACATTGGTTTTAACCCTTTTGAGGTTTTCGTACCTTTTCCGGTCGTAATGAAACAGAATTCGAGAGATAACTGGTACAGTTAGAGTTACAAAAATTCATTGCTAAATTTATTATAGATTTTAGATAAAAGAGCTCACGCCACTGTAAATGTTAACGCCGCGTTTCGCAAATGAAAATTCCAGATTTCTTTTTCCGATAAGGGACACACAGGGCAATAAAAACGTAAGGGTCTACCAATGGCAAAGTAAATTTTCCAATAATTATCATGCGCTCTCGTTGTAGAAAATGGATCACAGTCACGTCATTGTGGTATATACTATAATAAAAACCACTTAAACGAGCAGAAATTCACAATGAACTTTGTAAAAATGTATTTATCATTATTTTTTTTTATCCACATTTGATGATTATGTAATTTATAAAATGTACATGAAATTACATGAAGAAAATAGAAAGAAAAACTTTGGTAAATGCAATGAGTTGCAGGGTTTCACAAGAAAAAAACGTAAAGCAAGGATGAGAGAAATTCCACAGAGTGTAGTTACATTCAGAAATGAATATGCAAAAAGTTTGGGTTCTATAGGTCGCAATGTAATGTTCAATAGGATTTAAGGAAATTAAACCACTTTATATCTATCAATCTCTTGTGGCAGCTTTTTTAATGTCGATGGCAATAAAAGTTACTCGGAAGAAGTTTAAAAATGTTGAGGTGAATTTGATTAAAAAATGCTGCTGAATATCATAAAGTTCTCCTTTGTTTGAAAAACATAAGGAAACACTTCGATTTCTTGTATTAACAACACAGGAAACGCTAGTCAAATACTATTTTTAGACTTACTTCAGACAGATTTAGGAGTGGTAAAATATAATTTCAAATATAAAATATTTATTTGACAACTATTTCGCTATAACAGGACATGTTAGACAATTCAAACGAAGTTAATTTTTCTAATTTCCTCCGATTCTTTTCTCAAAGTCCATTTCTACCAAGAAAACGTGGTTATTTGGCAACAAATCATTCATTCAACAATAAGACAATAATAGCGTGAACTAATATTAACAGGTAATATTAATGTTGCTCACTTCCTGTAATTGGCCTTCCAATTACAAAATCACCTATTCATTTGAAATTCCAGATACAAAAAAAACGTAATTAATACAGGACATAAAGTTTAAAATTCACAAATCATTTATAAAACTCAGCCACGGGACGAATACCAGTACGTCGTTGAGTCAGAAAGATCATTTAAAAATTTAGTTTCCGTTGAACAATTTTGTTTCCTTTGACAAAATGAATTTACAAGAAATTGATCAGGAATGGCGGGAGCATGGATGTGAAAGTGAGTTCTTACGACACCAATTGGGCGAATCGCCCATTACTTACATCAAACTGGATATTCATTGACAACCACTGAACTATTTTAACACCCACTGAAATGACGTCCTGCTGCTATTATGACCCACCTTATTATGGTAAATCAATAAATTCATCAATAAATAGGGTTTAATCCTATTGAGTGTACTTGGCCATCATGTCACTTTTAAGATATACGTATTTACATTTACCTGTCGATGAAGGTAAGCTAAAAGAACGAAAGTGTGTGTCGGAAAAAGGGAGAATGGTATTAAAATCATTCTAAACTATTTGATAAAGATGTTAAGAAATGTGCAAAGATCAGAGTAAGCTTTAATAAGGTGTTTAGTTTAATGTCTCAGAAAATCGGAATTAAGATAGTATGAAATGTGTAAATTGGAGCATTTTGAGTTGTGGGAGTAGACAAGGGAGAAGAATGTAAAACAGCCGAAAAATTAATACAAATGACATTTTCGGCATGATAAGGAAAAAAAGATATTGTTGGGAAAATTCAAAGAAAGCAGGATAGGTGGATGCAGGAAATACTGGGATGCTATGTTGACAGTGATAAAGAATGGAAGACGAGGAAGGGGGAGGAAAAATATAGCACTCTTGATGGAATTTAGGGAGGTAGAAAGCGTGCAGAGCTAAAGAACGAGTTATTTTAATATGTCTTATGCGATTAAAAAATACTCATATACTAATATAAAATATTTAAGGCCGTGTTAGGCAGAGTGTAGATGCACAGCACTGTAAAGTTTACGGCTACATCGGAAACCTACGCTAAACGATGGACTACTGATATTAATGATGTGTTATCAAAGTGTTATCCGTATAGCGAGGTCATTTAATGGGAGGCACCCGTTGAGTTATTTAATTTACTCGTACCAACCATGATATAATGGACGAGCAAACCCTTCCTCTCCTTTAGTCACGTGGCATCACCGCTGCTGAAAACCTTCATCTTCTCTAAAACGAGTGGCATAATCCATACATAAAACGACGAAGACGGTAACGAAGGGAAAAACAAATTTCGATACGGTGAAGCATTTTGTTTTTGGTTTGAACAGCGTTTCGGGAGCAAGATTGCCGCGGAATTTACTAAATAAAAATCCTACCTTATGGGTTTCAAGAGGTCAACGAGATTCAATGCAGAGTGGGGAGATGGATAGGGAGGATCCAACCATCTGGCGCCGAGCATCTGGTGCATTTTTCGATGGAACTGGAGGCCGAGGCAAAATCGTTTGGTGAATCTCTTTGAAATTCAACTCCCGAGATCCTCGACCTCTTTCAATTGCTTTTAGTCTTTAGCCGCGATAGCGAAGGGAAATTTAAACATGTATCCACGAAAATAAACACTCAGATTAGTTGCAACTTTCAACGTTAGACATAAGGAGTGAAAGTGTTTTTTTTTCAGTCTATGAAAAGGAGCTATTCGATTCTAAGCGCGTTTGTAGTTTTTATTTGAGAACAAATCTAAAATGAGAAAAACATAGAAAAACTTTTGTTTGGCTATTAAGAGCAAAATAGGGTGTATAAACGGTGTTAAGCTTACCTATTCCAAATATCAACACATCAATCGCCGTATTTCCAGCGGATTCGGGTACCATTATGCTTGTAGCAAGATGGACACGCTTACCACGCTGTATTTATGTCTTCAGCACCCATATTACATCCCATTAAATTGAAGAATAACAGAACTCTTCAAAGATAAAACGTAATCATCAGAGACAACCATTACCAACGGATGTTTCCTCTGTTGAAATTAGATGAAAATATAGTCCCCTGATACCTCCGGGGCAGCCTAACATTTTCAGGAATGGTACCAGAAGATAAGAAGTCCGCCTCCGCTTTTCAAAGACATACGAAGTGATAAAATGTAGCCTAATTTTTCTAAATTTAAGTCACAAATCTGTTTTTAGCACCGAGGTCTAGTGTACTACATGAGGATTATCCTCCCAAAAACTGCAAACTTAACTGTGACATTTTACGAGCAAAGTGGGTTACGCTCTATTTCTAAGAGTGTTTATTAACATATAACCAATACTTATTTATGCATAAGATTGAAAAATAAAGAAATGAAGCACTTCAATTTTGGGTTAATAGCATTCTGTGGGAAACAAAATTATGACACAGGGAAGGCAATTGGCTCCCTACTTGTTCCCTGAAAGTGTGAATTTCAATCTCAGAGCTTCGCTCGTGTGAGACCTATCATGTCAATGTACACGATAATTATTTCGATCTAGGTTAAACCAACACTTTAATATTTTATGTCAGAGTTTAATAATAAGACGACATCAAACAAACTGTTAGAGCGACTTCCTGAAAATACATTTAAGAAAACTTAGGGAAAATGAGGCATGATCAGGATGGTTTTAATTGGTAAGAGTAGAGCTGACCTGACAAGGAGATACGATTGAAATGCCCAAATATAGATACTGCGGGCCAGGTCCTTGTCATGCTTCACCTAAGGTTTCCCGCAGAGTCCTATCATCCAGATAGTACCGCTTGGGTAATATGGCTGAGGATATATATATGGGCATCATTCAGATCTAGTCAGGTGAAGCACGGTCTATCAACTAGACTAATGCATCGTCCAAAACAACAGCATATACGTATATCACAATTAACCATAAATGCGATGTTCTAGCCACCATTATCAATTCCAGCACTTATTCACGTAACTTATTACGTTTTTCCACTATAGTAGTTATCGGGAGAATTTAAATAAAAATCATGCTATGAACAAAGTAACGTAATCTTCATGAAGAGTTATCAACCTTTAGTTTAGAAACTGGTTTTATAAATGCCATCTCCATCCACAGGCACTGTTCACGAGTACAGCAAAAAAATCAAGTTATTCTGACGTATTTTCAAGATATATAGACCTTGAGCAATTATTTGTTGTCCTGTAACGTGGTCTAGTTCATGTCTGACGAATCAAATAATTGGTTTACCAATTATTGATCGTTTCGGAACTATTCGAAGGCAGTAAATTGGATAGAAATGTTGGTCACTTTCAAAAGCTAGAAAAAGGTAGGAAAAAAACATTCAGAAAAAAAAGTTCATTCTTAAATTAACAATTTTTGTAACGTGGTACAGCGTCACACGAACAAGGATTTCAGTCGACCAGAACGCTTGCCTGAAAAATTGTGATGATACCTATTTAGATAAGGACCCTTGAACTCGAATCTGCGGTTAATTGCTATGAGAATAATTCCATTACCATTCCCATTCGCAGCCATGGTGACGGTACTTCATTCTTCGTTTAACTAACTCAAATTAACCCTTTCCTTCCGCACGGGTGGGTAACAAGCAAACGTTGCCACTAGCGTGCAACTGCTATAAAAATTGTTCGTCAACTGTAGGATAACAAAAAAAACTGAAATGAGATCTTCAAGTTACAAAAACCGCAAAAAAATCGCTAATTAGTATAGCCGGCACACAAGTTGAAAGAATTCGGCCGCCTGGGATACTTTTCCCTCCCCACTCCCAACCCGTCCCAACCACAACCTGTCCCGTTCAATCGCCCCCCGCGCATTGGCCGGGAACTGAAAACAAGGCGGTCGAGCATCCGACATCGGCTCGCGTAACCGCGAAAAATTCAATTTTCGCCTCCGCCCATTAGGGCCAATCAACTGTCACCATGACGTGCGTCGTGGTAGGACGAATTTATTCCTCGAGAAGGGATGGTACGCAAAGGGTGGGAGGGAGGGGAAGAAGGGGAAGGAAGGGAGGTGGGAGAGAGACTGCGGACCCAGCCTTGCCTCTCACCCGCACTGCCTCCCATTTCACCGGCTCCATCTCCCGGCGAGCTCCCTCATTTACTCCTCTCTCTCTCCCGACCCCTCGCTCGTGAGGGCTCGCATCGGGAATGATAACAATGGATTAATGTCCGGGTCATTTCTGCGCTCCGCCCACGGAAGACGTCATGGGGAGGGTGATGGGTGAGAGAGGAGGGAGGGAGGAAGGACGCGGAGTGAAGGACGGGAGAGGCTGAGGGAGAGGATTCTCGCGAGGGGGTGGAGGAGGAGGGGGCGGTGGGAGAGCGAGTTGGAGAGGGAGGAGGATTTGGCGTGACCTATCGTCCGGGGGCACAGCGGGTGAGGGAGTGCACGCCCGTACAATTCGGAGGCGCTGCTGATGATTGTCCGCGATGCGCGCGACGTTATGAGGCTGCTGCTACTTGATGCAAGGGCGGGTCCTGTGACGGGCTGTGGGCGACCTTCACCCTCTTCCACGCGCCCTCTCTCTCTCTCCCACATCCCCTCGCCCAAAATATCCAATCCCCTAGCGCTTCCTCCTTTTTTGTTATTTTTGTTTTTCCTTTCAAGAGGGCCAGCGGTGAGAGACGGCGGAAGACAAATGGTCCAACACAGTGCTCGTGTATATTTAAAGTGGGCGTCGAGGAAAGAGTTTCGATGACTTTTCCAAGAGATCTACGGGTTTTGGGTGTGGAGGAGTAAGTACACGTCGCAAGGGGGGGGGTGTTTGAGAGTGGACGAACTACTCATAGGAATTCACTCTAGCAAAACGGGTGGAAATGGGAGTGAGCTCCCTTTTCCGAGACATCTTCCCAATTATCACTTCGAACACGACTTGGTGTGTAATTTGGAAAAAAATGAAACAATTTAAAAATGTGTAGCCCTTTAAATTGAACAAGTTGACATCGGAATAATTTTCGCGAAAATTCAGTAAACCTATAGAATTGTCAAGCGTGAGACATGAATGAAAAAAAAATGTGAGAATGAAAGTAATTATGAGCTGAGTAGATTAAGGAAGAAAAAAAGATGAAGAGGTATGCTAAGGTGGGATCGGAATAGAACTGTAGCAGAACAATATCCGAAGTAGTATAACTGCCGATGTTTAGCTTCCATCCTTTTCAAAGAGCTATTTTTTCAAAGCTTCAGTCAATTTTCGGGAAATTTATGAAAAATATTTAGTGTTCTCGTAAGTCAATGTTTTTAAAACGTTTCGTTAAATTTTATGTAGATGCTCCGTCAAAAATAAGTCAACTGATTCATGTTTTAACTCGGAGTTCGTACCGTCAAAAGTTCCTCAATTAGCTCCTTGGAACATAATCTTACGGATAGCCAAATTTACTCATTCAATGTAGCGAAGTCAGCTCCTTTCCAACGGGCAAGAACTTTCCGAGATAGTCCTACAATAGTTATGATCTAACATTTTGATTTGCATTTTGCTCGGGGTGTCAAAAGACCCACTGGCAAGTATCTAAAATATCTATCTGAGATGCTACGAGTACAAATAATTCATTTATATATTAATAATGTAGGAATTTATAAAGTTTTAATGTCATAAAAATAGTTTTTAAATATTTTGGTAAAAGCCCTGCCATATTGGAAAACATAACGTATTCAACATTTTTCCGAGAAAAATAATGCTAAAAAATATTTTCAATGGAAAATAATGCTGAAGCAATATTAAATCAAAGTAGTCATTAATAAACTGGCATTTCACGATGAATTCCTATGGTTTTTTCCGTTGTGAATTGTAAATTAACCGCAGAAAGAACCAACATTAATTCAAAACCTCCTCTTCGTTCTTGTATTCATACATTGTTACCATTTAGCTTGCGCTTGTGATTTCAAATGGGAGCTTTGGAATTATTTTCGTCATCACTGCTAATCATGGTGTCGTTCTTTCATTTGATTTAGAAACTTCTAAATATAATATTTATAAAGAGGATAGTGAGCCTTCATAAGTTTGAAACAATGAGATAGTGAGAAATTCAACTTAAGAACGTAATAGCGCACGAAAATTTCTTAAGCGTATTATGCATGTGCCATCAAAAATTTTTGGCTTCCGCAAAAATCGAAATTTTTAAATGAAATAACACGTAGAGATATGTCTCTTTGACGTAGCATACACGTATGTAATGCTTGGTGAACGCAGAGACCTCTCTAGCCTCTGTCTTCGACAAGCATTTTAAACGCTACGTGGAATAGGCACATGTTATTTGATTTTCGATTTTTTCTGGTACGACAAATATTTTGAAAAGGAGACCGATAGTTAAATTTCACTTTAATGACAAAAATTGGTCCTCATAATTTCCGTAATCGGAAGCTCGTACAACTATAATATGGTAAAATATTGGATCGAATATCTTGTATAATGATTATTCTTTGAGAATTATTTGATGACTAAATTTTGCTTACACTTACTCATCGAATATTTTGAAATTAGAGGAATAAGATGATTACGGACGCGAGAAATTTCAGTAAGGAATAAGCATTTGCCCACACCGCGATCCCGGGTTTACTGTTGATTTTCCATAATAAAAGCAACGCTGTTTTGTAGGCTACCATTTTACGACTACACATGTGTTCTACTCGCAGTCTACCTGTATTTGTTTAATAGCGTGATTTCATACGTAATGTATGCGAGACATGCAAACTAACCCAGTCATATACTGAAATGACCTCAGTCGTCGAGGCACTAACAAATTAAATTTCCACTATCAGGTCATATTCATGAATTTATTCTCTTATTAGCCAAATAAAAAATACTAGATCGAGTTAATTATTCTTAAATATGTTTTCTCAACACAAAACAATAATTCACAATAAATTTCCGTTTGTTTTAACACTAAAGATGCAAGGTGAAAGAGAAACCTTTTTGTCCTTTTATTCTCAGCAGTCACCAAATTTCAAGGTGAGGGAGAAAAATTGAGAAAAGAAAACTTTGCACTTCCACACACTTTTAATATAACACGAGCATGGTTTCGATGCGGCGCATCATCATCAGGGACAATACAACAAATTTTTTCAACTTATATAGCCAGTAGCCAGGTAGGGGAAGTTAGGGAGAGGGGTGGTACTGAGGCAAGCATTGGTGGGTGAAGGGAAGGTGAGGGAGAACTATTGGATGGAGACGGTACAAAGGGGGGTGTTTGTTTGCAATGGTTGGCCTTCACTATGCCTGAAACTGTTAGCTTTGCCAAATTTCAAAATGGGATCTTGTTGCGTGTTATAGGTGTTACGTAATATGCGATTTGTTTATTGTACCCCAAAGGCTCTGTGCAAAAGTATCTGGATACAAACCTAATGCATGACACATAAAGAGTTAGCAATGAGTCTTAAATAAATAATTTTCGGTTCAAAACCGGCGAAAAACCTTTAACGCCAAATTTAGGACTTAAAGGCCAATTATCGGAAGGTTGCGGACTAATTTAGTTTCACAGGCAATTGATATATAGGACAAACAAATAATAAAAGTCTTGCGACTGGAAGAAAACACAGCACAATCCGAGTACGATCATTTCTCTGGCTCTCAGGACTGGAGAGCAAGAGGGAGCTCAGAGGAGAAAGGGCAAGGGTTACGGGAGAAAGGAGTGAAACTAAAAAACTTCTGGCATTCATCGATGGGGCCAAAATTCTATTCAAGAGCTCCTGTCCCGTTCGGTGGCGGAGGAAGATAATGGAGCGAGGGATGGAGGGATCAAAAACTGAACTTAATCGAAAATTTGTATAAGTTTCAAAACATTTTAAGCCCTATATAGTATCAGTTACCGATGATATCCCACCGTTGGCGTTAACGCATTAAAATTGCAAAAGTATTTAGCGCAGGAATAGAGAGGGTGAACTTAGAAGGGGTCTTATTTTCATTCCTTATTTCGACACCTCTGTGGGTAATTAAATTTGAAACTCTGATGTGAAGAACGAAGTGATGGAAAGAAAAATGAGGAACAAACTGGCGTGGGTGAGTTCAAGACAGGAGGAGAAAAAGAACCTGCCTCAGATTAAGGAAGGGAACTACAGGGAAGGAAGAAGCGAAGAGAATAGGACGGTGGATGAAAGAAGATCTATACATACTATACATTCTCGCGTATTAAGCTATCTAAGAACAGTTTTTCCGGTGGCGATTTTCATTTATTCGCATTTATTTTTAATGTAACGGCATGGACTGATCCAAAATTAGGTATTCAGCTTAAATGAAGCTCAAAATTAATATCCCTTTTCAATAATTGTTGTTATCGAGAGCGTAAAACTATCCACTTTAGAGTGCGTCACGGTATTTAAAATTATTGTCATCTGTATAATATTAAATATCATTTACCAGTAAATTTTTAGGGAACAAGGTAATAGGTTTATATTTATCCACCAAGTTACGCCAGAAACTGTTTTATTTAATAGATTTATTTTTGCTTATTCTAGAATGGCTCTAACTTCAAACTGAGTGTCGATTACGTGTTAATCGATTCAAAATGGAATTAGAGACAGAAATTGACCAAAATTCATGCCGAGGGAAGTAGAATGCAAAAAGGTAATTATAGTGGTCAGTTACGCTTAAACTTGGAGATTTTTGGGCTACAAAAACGTTGTTTGATCGGTGCTTACAAAATAACTTCCCTTGACCGTGAGACTTATGTTAATTAGATTCATAAAACCATAGTGCTTTCGTGATAAAAGAAGCCATTGGCGATACATAAGGTTACTTGATCAAAGTCTTGCTACTGCCCTCTTTCCCTTGCCCAAGTGTAATTTCCCGCTGTGGAAAATGGGCGCTACTTGCCTCCTTTTCCTTTTTGTACCACTCTATGCTCAGAGTGCGCCGGAGGGCAGTTTGTACTATTACTGACGATTTTATTAATACTTATTTATAAAACGCCGTTCCCTGTCTGCTTTCCTTTCTTGTTAGGCAAAGATTTCATATTTTACTCCTAGTTTTAAGTTTCTCCTTTTTGCAAACCACACATCCATTTCAGCCATGTTTCTTTCTTTCAATTCCATGCGCTTTTTATGTACAAAGTAAAATTCACAGTAAAGGTGGGGCTTCACTCACCGGGACGGTTTATACTTGCCCGTTCGGGCAGTCAGTGAAAATTTTGGGGGTTAGAGAATAGGGGCAAAACAATGCAGTCGTTTTCAAGTATTCTACAAGAAGGTTTGACAGCTCGAAAACCCGTAATGTCAATGTTTACGCCTTTTATTTTTGATCTATTACCTTAGAATGGTGCATATCAGTAGCTAATAAAGATTTATTAACCTATAACTGAACCATGAATCTTTATTGTGCTGCACCTATACTAGACTATACCCCTATCAAATCATGTCATAATTGCTGTAGCTCGAGCGGGAGGAGGGTTAATCCCATTACATGCCCAACTATTTTAGTGGATGACTTTTAGCCCAATATCAAACGGATTGACAAACATAGGAAGAGGAAACATAGAGTTAAATAGAAAGTAGATAATTTGTGTTTAAAGGAACGCACGATCAGAAGAATAAAATAACCACATTTTCCAGCATGGAATAGGTCTTATCGGAACGGTAACAGAGGGATTAAATATTAATGGACTTCTGGAACTCGTCTAAAGTCTATATTATCCAAACAGGGATTCATTTTTTTACATTCTATTACAATACATACTATTATTTAAATTACTTCCGACAAAAATGTCATGGTACATCATTGTTAATTAAGTGGTATTTGCTTTATTTTAAACCAGGCCAGGTTCGAGTAAACAGCCAATAGATCAATTTATACTTCGGTTTTAATTTCAAGACTCATCCGATACAAAAAACGGAAGAAAATTGATCCCTTGTAGACGTAGAAATAAATTTTCAATAATAAGTTAAAACAGTAGCCATTAGATTAAAATAAACTGATCATTCGAATTAAAACATTCACTGACTTCGAAGTGACACGCGAAGAATCTCGATTTTCAAAACTCCTCCGAATATTTTTGATGTCATATAAATCTCATATTTTTGCGTTTTTCATCATTCAGGTTTCGCTACAACTGGACGTAATTTTCCATTAAAAATTGTCATCCGTAGTGTGCTCAGGCACTGCGTTTGGGAATCTCTTAAACGGAAGAGTATCCAGAAATACAAACAGAAAAGAGTGACAAAGCAAAGTCTATGCCTCTACCATAGCCTCAGAGTATTAAATGAAGAGGTAAAAATAATGGACACAAAAGAGCAATCTTGCTGCAAAGTTGCATTGAACTTACATGCAAGAATATAGAGTGATAGACTTAAATTAAAATATCGAATGGATCTGTATAATACTAAACGTAATGTATATTATCCATGTAACTGCCTGGTTCAATACTAAATTATCTCGAAACTTTGTAGAATATGCTCTCATTTGGTCGCCATTGATATTCGATTTTGAGTTTCCACTTGTCAATTTTGTCCGTAAGTATTTTACAATAATCGACACGCATACTGGCCAATTTAGCTTCTCAAAAATAATTTTTCGATTTTACTATCGAAGACCTAAGAAAAATACTCTATTTCAAAGTTAGAAGAAATCACTATATCACAAGCGGGAGACGAATGAACAGGGAGGTCATGATTAATAGCATTCAACGGGTTAAAAGCGTGCAAGAAACAAATGGGTGGCTGGAAAGCACTAGGGATTGAATTTATGGCAGACTAGATTACGATACGACGGGCCGTCGCTAATCTCGGCATCGAGCCTGAAAAGCCGATTTTCCCACCACATTTATCTCAGGAACGAATATTATTTTTCATTTCTAATTAAATACTAGAAATATTTGCTGATACGTGGAAAAGAAAGTAAGAAATTGATGCCATAAGAGGGGTATAAATCTTAGTTTTTACTCGAGTCTAATTATCACAGATGTACCCTACCTTCTAACGTCCCGTCTGTACTTACTAAATTTGG
Source organism: Hetaerina titia (assembly GCA_037158775.1). Taxonomy (NCBI): domain Eukaryota; kingdom Metazoa; phylum Arthropoda; class Insecta; order Odonata; family Calopterygidae; genus Hetaerina; species Hetaerina titia. The sequence goes on along the minus strand of CM073770.1, from coordinate 39,990,799 downwards.
TGGAATACTCAAATAGAGAGTTCAATTCTTCCTTAGCCTTCAGAATTTATCGAACAGGAGCCGGGAATCCATTTATGCGATTTAATCTGAATCACGTTTCTTGGAATTTATTGTTCGACTTCCCTAAAACCCGACTTTCTCATTGCTCTTGCCCATAGGTTCAGCTTATAATATGGTTTTCGGTGATGTATCCAGTGAAATATTGTTATCTTCAATAGCAAAAGAGCTCATTATTCAATGAACTTTGGTTTCTATAATACCAAAGTACTATCTCTTTATAATGTAAGTGCAGCTTTGAAATTCTTGCAAAAATATTGCAGCAAAGTGTTAATTTTTTATGAGAATTGATGGCGCCTTTTACTTGCAAATATAATATATTTCATATAAGTGTTCTGTTTTCTTGCTACACTAGTTTTTAATCTTTATTTTTCGAATTTCCTTCCATTTATAATGTTCAAGCCTTGTTTGAAATCTGGGCACAGTACAAACATAATTTTGATGTAAAAGGTGGTGCTTTGCTAAATCATATATTATTATTCCATTGTAAAAGTATTTTTAGTTTTATAAAAATGAATTGTTAAATATATTGTTTTTCCAAACCGTATAAAAACGGAAAATTAGAATAAAATAACCAACTTATTACGGAATAACAAGTGGATGAATTTTTGGAAGATCAGAGAGTAATTTTAACGGACAGTTTTATACCTCAAAGATAGTTACCAAATTTTATAAAATAGGAAATATAATAAACTTTAAGTAAATTTATACCATTCAACTTTAAATAAAATTCAATTATTAAAAAAATGTTTCCCATCGTTTGGCCTTTGAAATTTAGTTTTCAAAAATACTTTTGTTTTGACATTTAAACAATAAGTTGTTTTTTTCATTCCAGAAATTGGTATAAAAACATCACTGAATAACCTATGCATGTAATTCTATTGAAAAATAAGACATTTAAAAATGCATTCATATATTCTTACACCAGGAGAAAAACAAAAATCACGCGATAAAAATCTTTTAGCCCACCACTCGAAGATAAATGTGAAGAAGCATGACAACGTCTCATTTCATAATCATCAAGATTTTCAATTTATCACATAATTTTGTAAAAAAAATATTGAACGCAAATCGCGAAAAAATCCAAATGCATACTTGCATTTTTTTTATCAATCACGTTAACATTTCGTCAATGTGTATTTTCATAAGTAACTTTCTGAAAATCGTTCAGCTGAAGTCGTCAAGAGACTTCGAAGAGATGCATAAGTGTAACTTATGACATTAGAAAAAAATTTTAAGCAAAGAATTCGTTCCGAACGATAGAGTGCTCAAATTATAGTTACTATCAATGCTTCATACTTGTAACAGGCAAACCTGTATGTAGTCCTCGAAACATGTCGGGAGCAGGAGATTGAACATGAAAACGAGAAATTCTGCCCCAAAATAATATCATCATAACTAAAATCTAGCGAATATTTTAATTTTATGATGCGTGATTTTCTTAAGATGGGAAGCATACTTAACTATTAGTCGGCTAAAGCTGAAAAGGTGGAGCCATTTTACAAATAAACCCTTAGTGGTCCATAATTATTTTAATTTCGTTGCAGTATCCGAAATTGAAGAATTTTTTTTCCACTATAAGTTTCCATACACCTGGCCGAATGAATAAAAAATTAATTAAATTTCGTTTATGCAGTTTTAGCATTTAAAAATGTTGTGTATACTTACTTATGCGTGCCTGACCAATGTCATTCTTCAGTCCCCCTACATCTACACACTCATAGTACCCATCAAGCTTCCCAAAGGGCTAGTGGTGGGGGTATTAGATCAACACCCGTTATATAGAATAAAAGCGGACGCATATCCACAAATGCATACCAATCTAACCCGACAAAATGGTATTTATTCATGCAAAAACCTTTATGACTTACATACATTCAAATACAAATACTAACAAGTGACATACACATGCACCTACTAATATACCTTATGTCTATGCAACGTTTAATCTTGTCCTGACTTGTAAATTAAATGAATTTAATATGTCTATAGTGAATTTTATTTCTTGTTATTAGGATTCCAAATTATTCGGGGAAAGAATAAGTATTTGTATCCATCTGTACATTAGTGTATATGTACGAGTAGTATATTGGTGACAAACCATAGTGTGAGAAGCTGTACGCACCCTTAGTCGAACTTCAAAGCATTCGATAATAGATGCCATTAATATGATATTCGATCATTCAAACAATTCCGAAGAAAAAAATACTATATTTCGTAGAAAGATATCACCAAGTTAAAACGCAGCAATGTATTTTCATTTAAAAAATTACGTTAATACACCAGGTACGGAAAGTAGAAAATTTCTTGTGATGGCATTTTTATATATATATTTTTTTTAAGGTAATCTACCGGTTAAGGTAGGTTTTTGGATGGACCCAACTATCAAATAAACATTTTGTGACTCCCCACCTAGCAAACTAATCTATATCAGGTCCCTCTTCATCTCGGTGTACTTCTTTCCTCCCTTCATCTCGTCCAACATCCCTATCCTGTTCCTACCCTTACCTCGCTTGCCCAACATTCTTCCCTCTATTACCCTCTTCAACATTCCACTACCGCTCAATACGCCCTTCATCCATTTTTCCTGCCTCCATAGGATTTCTCTCAACAAACCCCTCTCCTCCCCCACCATTTCTAGTACTTCCTCATTTGTTTTCCTTTCGGTCCATTTCACCTTCTCCATTCTTCTCCACACCCACATTTCAAAAGCCTCCAATCTACGTCTATCCTCCTGCTTCAGCGACCACGTTTCCGCGCCGTACATAGCTACGCTCCATATCAGAGTTTTTACGAGTCTTGTCTTAACATCCCTACTCAACGTCCCCGTCATCAACTCCCTCCTCCTTGAGAAAGCCTCCTTGCCTAGCGCAATTCTTCTCCTTACGTCCCTACCACTTTGACCGTGTTGGTCCAAAACACTTCCGAGATATGTAAACTGTTCTACCTGCTCTATTTTTTCCCCGCCTATTTTAATATTTAGCTTAGCCTTTTTCTTTCTGGAAAATCGCATAACCTTTGTTTTATTAATATTGATTCTCATCCCATATTTATCGCACTGAACCTCCAATTCACTCAACAATGCTTGCAGCCCCTTGGCTGACTGAGCAACTAATGCTTGGTCATCAGCAAACCTAACCGATTTTACGAATTCCCCTCCGACTTTCATTCCTACCTCCAGTTCTTCCCATGCCTCTTTAATCATTTCCTCTACATATACGTTGAACAGAACCGGTGACAATGGGCAACCCTGCCTTACACCTCTTCCTAACACTGCCCATCCGGACTCTCCGTTCCCCACTCGCACCTGAGCAGTCTGAGACATGTACAGGTTGCGGATCAGTCTCCTGTCCCTCCAATCCATTCCTATTTTCTGCAATACACGCATTAATTTTTCCCAATTCACTCTATCAAACGCTTTTTCAAAATCTACAAAACAGGCAAAAACGTCCTGATTGTATTCTATATTCCTCTCGACTAGTGATCTCATTACTGCAATGGCATCACGCGTACCTCTTCCTTTCCTGAACCCAAACTGATCATCCCCTAAGTAATCATTTGCCTTACTCTCTATTCTTTTGTTGATGATCCAGAGAATAACTTTAGCTGCGTGGGATATCAAACTTATTGTTCTGTAATCCTCACATGACGAAGCCTTTGCCTTTTTTGGAATAGGAACTAACACCGATCTCACAAAATCTTCCGGCCAGATTCCTTCCTCATAGATACTACGAATCAGTCCATATATGGCCTTCTTCCCACCTTTCCCTAACCATTTCAACATTTCTACAGGAATATTGTCCACCCCCACAGCCTTATTTGCTTTCATCTCCTTTAATGCCCTTTCTATTTCATCGTCGAGTATGCCTGGACCTAAGCCATCTTCTTCTACGTCATGTTCCTTTTCTATGTCTAACCTTGTCGGCCTAAGTTCTTTACCATACAGTGTTTCTATATATTCCTTCCATCTCTCTTGGATTTTTCCTGGTTCAACTATTATCTTACCTCTTTTATCTTTAACTGTTAGCACACATCTTGCCTTCTTACTTCCCGACAATAACTTAACCTTGCTGTATAGAGCACCAATTTCACCCTTCTTCTGTAAACTTTCCATATCCTCGCATTGCGTTTTCCACCATTCTTCTTTTGCTTTATTTGTGGCCCTTCTCAATTTATTGTTTAACTCTTTGTACTTCATTTTGCCTAACTCTGTGTTTACATTTTTCCATTTTCTTCTCTCATCCATCTTTGCAATCATCTCCTCCGTTACCCATGGTTTCCTTATCCTTTTCCCATTAACGGTTCCTATAGTGTCTTTAGCGGCTTCCAATATCCCTTTCTTGATACACTCCCATTTTTCTTCGATAGTACTCAGTTCTTTACCGTCATCCATCATTTTCTCTACAGCCTGCTGATACTCCTTCCTCGTAAATCCATTTACTGCTTCTAAATTCCATTTCCTAACCCGCCGCCCTTGCCTTACCTTCTTGAAACGAACATTACATTTCATAACAACTAAATTGTGGTCAGAGTCCGCATCCGCTCCTGGGAAACTGTGCGAATTTATCACACTGTTCCTAAACCAGTGCCTAACCATAATATAACATTTTTATATATGAAAGAAAAATAATTTTTAAAACTATTTCATGAAAATAAATCTGTAAATGCAGTTAAATTGGAAATAAACTCGCTAATTTTTAGAACGCAATGTATCACGAAACAGATCATTTTATTCTCAGAGTATAGCAGGATTATGAAAGTACCGTCGGTCATATAAGTAATGTTCATTTTGAATTTGATTAAAGACAAAAATATTCTCCATGGGACGGGGACACGCTCCCCATTTTGATCCACTTTGGCAACAAATGCATTTTGGACAGAACCGTGATGCATAACATCGGCACCACGCAGCCCTAGTTGCAGACATTCAGTCGAGGACGACACTAACCGCTTAGTTAACGTGGTCTCGGGCGTTGGGTGCGCTCCGAGAATGAGAAGTACGGGAAAGAATTAAAACAAAAAAGCTCCGAGGAGGGAAACCGAATGGGTTCTGCGGTAGTCAAAGGTTTTTCTTTTTTACCGAATGAAATGGAAGGATGCGAGGGTGAATGTGTGGCGGGGGAGGGGTGAGAAGAGGGTGGACTAAGAGTAGTTGCTGGAAGAGAAGACAGAAAAAAGCAGAACGGGGCAAGGAGTCAAAGAAGAGTCGGATTGGAGGGAGGGGAATAGAGAGAAAGAGAGAGAGAGAGAGAAAGGAGAGAGTGGGCGCAAAAGGAAGATGGCAGAGGGAGATAACTGAATTACGCGCCTCGTAATTTTTCACTCCCCTCATTTGTCGGGAGCTCAACACTTTTTGCGCTGCACCCGCCGAAGAAAGGGAGCGACGCTATTATTTTAAAGGGTGGTGCGAGGCGAAAAAAACAGGAGGAAGAGGAAGGAAGGCGAGTGTGTTTGTGTGTGTGTGTGTGAGAGAGAGAGGAGGGGGAGAAAGAGAAAAAGATGAGTTATGGGAGTTTTAAAAGGTCTCAAAATGCTGGCGAGGTTTGCTTGCGCCAAGGGGTATTCTTCGTCGCGTGCTTATGCGATGTTAAAGCCCCCTCGCCTCACTGCCACCCGCTCCCATTTCACTCCCCTCCCACCCCATCCCCGGGTGCCAGAGTGTGAAATAAGGAACGTTACGGCCTTTTGTCGCCGAGATAAAATGGAGGGAGGTTAGAGCCCGACGAGAAGCTACTGGAGAAGAGTGTTGGGGGGTAGTTCCGCAGATCAAGAGTGTGGCGCTGATTCCGCGTTAAGGCTAGGGTAGGGGGAGTGATGGTGTGGGGAGGGGGTTAGAAGGAGTTTCGGGAGGGTAGATGGACGGCTTAATTTTGAGAGAAAGTCAGACGGGCAGCGGAGAGTCGACGTGGCGACAAAGTGAATCTCTTCCCCCGGAGAGGGGGGGAGGGGATCGGGGAACCTTGCGGAAAGTTAAAGCGGCAGTTTTTTTTATTATTTTCAGGACGCGAAAAATAGTTACGGGAGTTCCCTCGGAGGAGACCGATTCGTCTTCGGGATTCCCGCAATCAAATTCAGTGCGGCGACCCGGAGGGTGGTTATTTGGAAAATTAGCATATAGATATGGATTGCTACTCTCCGTCCATGTCATTGCTATACGAGGAACTCAGTCTCGTGAAGTTCAAGAGCATGACGGAACATCTTTCCACTCCAGACTTGATACATCTATGCACGCAGTTTAATTAAGGCAGACAACGAGATTAATCTGTTACAATTCACAGATTTAAATGCATCATCCTAACTTTTACAATTTTTATTACTATTTCCGAATCCATGGGAATTTTTTTATACTTGAGAAACACATTTCTGCTTTACTCACCAGAGGGAATTTGTTTTATAATTCAAAGCTTTCGCTTAACTCAAAATGTTTAATGTGAGAAAAAAAGATGTTTCATGTATTGCGCTTAGTTCATTGCGTTAGTTTTGGGGAGGTCCTTGTATTGATGAGATGACTTGTGATATGCATGACCATCCAAATTTGTATTTCTCCACCACCTGACTTCCAATTAAGGACAGGTTTCAAAGTGACAGAAATACAAGAGTACGAAAAGGATTACAGTAGAATATTTATCGTTGTAGTAAACCTCAGAGTCCTGGATAATTTTTTCAAATGTTTCTCACGACATGCACTCAGCAACATTGAAGATCGATAGGAATTTCGCAAACCTTACCTCAAAGTGGGCTACCACATTCTGCTATTTAGTGAACCCTACCCTCTGAACTCATGTCGGCAACTAGCGAATTATAAACCGTTGCACTCCTTGGATTTTTTATTTTGAGTAATGCTCCGGAATTTTCTTTGATAATTCTGTCTAAATTTCATTTTCACGAATTACTATGGCAAGCACAACACGCCGACTGGTCAATGGAGGAATTGAAGGGATTTAAAGTATATTACATATCTTCGTTCGAATGAATACAATTCATTTCGCTTTCGATTCCATTAAGAGTGCGAATAGGCCGCGATTCTTAACTGTATTCAGAATACAGAATCCTTCATTAGGATTGCGACTACCTAATTGGATCTGGTTTCAAAATAGGGCGTAAAAGCGTCGCGAGAATTTTGTCGGCGCCTGAATTATAATGGCTCTTTACCTAATTATCGGGTGCACCTCCCTCCCCAGTTTTTGTCGTCAAAAGAGAAGACATCCCACGTAGCCACTCACTCCACGAGAGAAAGAGGTCCTCCGCCTAACGAGTGGGTGCGAGGAAGAGGAAAGCCATCTTCCTCCCCACTTTGGGCTCCGAGGCCCCAACCGAAGAAGGGTTTTTCAAAAGGAAAAGTTTTGACGGAAGGTGATGGGGAATTGAGCAGTTGATAAATCGAGTTTTTTGTCATGAAAAGTTTTTGAGTTCATCAAATAATTTACTTCAGCCGATGGAGACATAAAAGTGAGGTTCCTACTCAGGGAATACTTCCCCAGACCCTTATTCTGACGTAGTAGAATTAAAAACACATTGTTTAATCCGATCAAAATGGAACTACTACGTACCATATGGAGTCAAAGTAATGCATAAGGAGCAATTTACGATTGAATAGAACCATTTAATAAAAGTCATCTCTTTAGGCCGGCTGAAAGATGCAAAATTATAAATGGAACTTAACATCTTACTTTAGTTATTGAAAAAGGTGCTTTACTCTTGCTTATCACAAGATAATTGAACCAGAAAAGGATTTGCTTTGTTGCTTTCTATAAAAGAGCGCAATTGTGAAATGAAGAAAGGAGAAAAATGAAGGAAAGTGTATGCTCTACAATTTGAATTATATTATTTAGTATTAGTTGATACTGTTGAATGATGACTTAAAAATATTTATTGACCTCATGCCGCAATAAATTCTTCTTCCAATACGATTTAAAAAATTATTTTTTAAGTTAAGTGGAGGAATCTACATAAAATTTCGACATATGAAAATGGATAATTTTTTTAAAGGAAGTTCATAAATGAGTGCGAAATTAAGAAACCAAGTTTTATTGTTATCACCGATATAACTATCGAAAATAGCGACGGAATAAAACGTGAAACAGATACTGATACCATTCCTAGTTCTACTTTTTATTTATTTCTGAATTAAAATTGATTTATTTAATATATTAATCTAGAATTAGAATTTGATCTGGAGTTAAAAGATTTAAGGATTCGGTGGCATTATTATGAGTTTTTAGAAGTAAAATGTGTTTTAATTGTGAGTTTTGAGGAAAAGAATTCTGTTCTTTATGGGATATTCTTTAATTCCCAAAATATTGAATTCAATACTCAAATTAATTTATCAGAATGGAACTTTTATTAATCTATCAGTATGTATTGATTTTCTGAGCATGGAACAAGTTATTGTCAAAAAAAAACAAAATAGAGAGGTTTTGAGGACCCATCTGCCCTTAGAGTATTTCTTCTATGCACACGAAGAACTCGGCTCTGTCTTTTTCGTACCCCAGGGGGGGGGATGAAAATTCCAAACTATACTAAACAAATACTAAAAAAATGTTGAAATCATCACTTTTGTATTGTCTCAATACCCCTTAATATCCTTCAAGGGGACTGAAAACCAGAAATTTATTATAAAATTCAGAAAACTTTCGACAGGGCCACACTGCACTAGCCTTTATCGCCCACTGCCTTAAAAACACTGTCACTGGAAAGCATGACAAAATACCTGTCCCCCTTCTGCCATTCCGGACCACTCGCTCACTAACGTCTCTGACCAGAACCGCTCCCACAACTACCATCTGCCTAAAACTATTATCGATATTCTCACCTGAAACATCTGCTCTTCAATCTATAGTATATCGGAAAATGCACCACTCCCCTGTCCCTCCGCATATACGAGCACATTAACTTCTTTACTGTCAAATCCGCTTTCCACACCTCTCCTCCCCTTTCCTGTTCATCCCGCCTCCTACTCCGCCAATGGACAATTTGTTTCTCCCGTTTAGTCCCTACCTAGAACCCAAAACCAACATAAAAATGAAGATTTGTGATTCATCTCGTATTTGGGGGCTTATTCTTATCAAGTCGCCAATTGCTCGTGATAGCTAACCCGTATTCAAACCGCACTCCTCCGTCAACAGTAATTCATCTTTCGAATAGTTCTTGAAAACAGTAAGGAAGAATTTTTAGATCATTAAAAGATTACCTTTAAAACGATTATTAGATCATATATTATGTTTTCATAATTGATGCATGAATTTTACATTTTTAAAATCCCCTAAAATGTTAACTTCATTAAAGTATTGATATTTTAAAAACCATAAAAACAGTAATCAACCCGAAGGTCGGTTTAGTAGGTGATGGTAGAGCTCACCCATGTACCAAGCCCGACGGCGTGTGAATATTAATACATCAGGGTAGAAGGGCCAGTTCCTTTCCCTGTGCCGGTTATGGTTTCCCAGGAAGATCTGGTACCCGAAAAATTACATAGCTTGGGTGGAGCTGCAGGTGCCCAAAATGTTTTGCACGGGAATCGAACCCGGGACCCTCCGGTCAGCAGTCCAACGCTCTACCCGCTAGACCACCGCAAAAACGAATAAAAAATAATTTTCAGTCATAACTGACTTCGATTGGTAAATGAATGTATGTAGGAAGAACAATTATAATTGCCATGGCACGAAGATCCACGAAAATATAAAAGGCTTGAGTTTTCCATGGCCTTCTTAGGAGAGAACGGAAGCTTGAACAGGACTAAAAAGCTTAGGCCTAGTTGAGTCTGGTTCACGAAAGTCCTCGGACACCATTTACTGAATGAAAGATGATATATTATGTGCCCTAAGGACTGGACGGGAGAGAGGCCGAGTGTCAACAGCGGACCAACTGGAGAGATGGGAGCCTGGAGCGGACCACTGCTTAGTGGCGTGGACACCCGTTCCAGGGTTATTGATTGACGCCCATGATAATAGAATTGCCGGCGGTGGCGATGATGTGGAGGGGTGGTGAAATTAGACCTTTCAACCGAACACCAATGACTTGACCGTAAGGGGAAATTTGCTAAGGAAATTGAGTGAAATAACTGCTGAGAAATTTTATATTGGAGAGGTATTACCTAATCAGCTGGATTAAAAGCGCTGGTATGCTCTTTTCAAAGCAGGCGCAGCCAAAATATTCTTGTATATTTAAGTTTTGCCACTATTTTACATAAGTTTCTTTTCATTTGCTGTGAAATATACGTGAGCGGAATATCCTTGGAATAAGTTGCAGGAAAAATGTGCTTTTTTTCAAGATGTTATGATTATTTTCATTAGTAGGGGTCGATCGATCACAGGTAGATGAATACAGGTAATACGCCACGAAACTTTCTAAAACAATTTTGTGACTCTTTCAGGAATGTTAAACTCTTCCACACTGCCTTCCTTTACGAATAATGCAATAGTTGTATTAAATAATACAATTTTTCAATTTCTAATTCAAAACCTGGGTTTTTATATTAATTCTAGAAGTCTAGTTACTACTACTTCAGAGCGAAAATGGTGCAAACTTCCGTTACACAACTCTGTGTCGTACAAAATCCCTGACAGGTTTCCCAAAGACCAATTCCACATTTCATTTAATACCCCCATTACTCTGTCCAAATCCTTATGCTCGAACAAAGACCCTATAGAATGCAATAATAAAAGTGGTGTATATGACATTCAGTGTGACTGTGGAGAAATTTACGTACATTGGTCAGACAGGCAGAAGTTTTCGACACATATCAAGGAGTATAGGAAAGGCTATATTACAGGTCATACTAATTCTTTATTTGCCAAACATCTACTTGATTCTAACCATTTCTGTAATTTCGACTTCAAAGTGCTTCATAACTCGGAAAAACAATAGAAGCTAGATGCCATGGCACAACTCGAAATCATGTATCGCAAGAACTTGGAGCTCATCAATGAATTTCTTTCTAAATATGACGTCCTTCCACAAAACAAAAGCTTCTACCTTCGATTTAACTCATCAATGAAGTCCAATTTTTATCATCACCCTCCCCCCTCCTATCCATCACTTTCCCACGACACACATTCATAAGTTTTTCCTACTCATAGGAACCCTCACCCCTTCCCTGTGCACACGGCAACCATGCTTTTCCAACCAAGGTGGGAATCCCTGACTCCACATCCTCTTTCTTCACGGGCTAGGAGGGAAGGTTCTACACCGCTTGACAACCTCCCCCATCGGCAATTTGGAAGTGAGAAAAATCCCTCCTCCACCCTTCCGCAAACCCTCGCTAGGGCGTGCCCCTTGGAACCATATATACAAGTGATCCCAAATCCCAAATTACCGGTTGCCCTTTTTGCCCAGTGCTTCTTTGTGCATTGATACCATGCGCCCAATCAACGACCACGGGGGAAAACCCCCGACCTCACCCGCTTTCTCCACGGCCCTAGGAGCATGGCACCGCACCATGTGAAACACCCCCAACGGGAAATCCCCCTCCATCCAGCTACCACGTTTTTTCCGGACTTTGAAGGTCTTTGCGGCTAGTTACTTTGTCTTTCCCACCCCTTTCCCCTTCCCCAATCCCATAGTTACCCAGGCTACCTTCCACATTTCCTCCCTTTTCCCTTCTTTTCCGCTACCCTTCCCTTGCTCCCTTTTCAGTATATAGCCGTATACTGGACTCTTGAGTGATGACTGCTACCTGATGATGATGTACGTACATTGAAACCGGTCGTATTAATTTTTATTTTGCGGAAAATTGATATTTTTAATTGATTAAGATGAGAAAAAAATCATATTTTCCTTCATGTTGGATTCGTATTCCGAGCTTATTTAGAGAAACACGATATATATTTCTGGCATATTGTTCCGATCTGATGGCTTACTTTTCCAACTTTTTAAACGGCATAAAGAAACGGTGTTTTAGATCAACTAAAATAGGAAGATTGCTGTCAATATGTGACGTGTTGGAAAAGAATAAGTTCAAAGAAATGTCTCACTTAGAAATAGGTGTAAAAAGATACTACATTTAGATAAAGCATACAATTTTTAATGTCGGAAATAAATAAGATATCTGAAAATTATTCCCTGATGAGTGAAATTGCAACTGAAATAAAATATCGAATTGACTCGATGTATATCAAATGTAATACATACTTATTATTCCATTCTACCACGTCTGCCAAAAATAAATTATTCAAATGAATTATCAAATTAATTTCTTAAACTCAGTAAGGAAATTTAATGTCTCAGAATAGTACCGAAATATTTTTTGTGAAAAAGAATTATGGTTTGAGATATCTATATGGATAAAACTTTAATGGAGTTGGCCCAATTTCTCCATTGATAATATCACTGTACCATGCAGCAAAATTTCATTTTCCAGCACCAAAAAACAACGTAATCTTAACTGCTTCATTAATCACGAGTTCTCAGACCTGATGACTCAATGCCCAGGACTGATTATTGCGTAAATCTAGTACATAAGTAGTTATATTGGTGTAAATATGTCGACCCGAGAGTAAATGAGTCAAAAAGTAGAATGTCTCTCCTTAATCTACATTCAGGTTGCAAGAATCTTAGGGCAGGTTTCAGAATTGTTGGGGGCACAATTTGTGGTGCATGGGTAGTGGTCATGTTATTCTGAACTAGTGTCAAACCACGCATTCAGGGTAGAGTCATTGAGCACATACCTAATGCAGATTAAATAGTTAATAACATTACACATGACCAAACGGTCTTCTTGTACATACATTATACCACATTGAATTTAAATAATCATGTTCGCGTGAAGCGATGTGCTAATGAAATTTGACGGATACCACAATAAATGGAATGTAAAAAACTCAGTTACTTTCTCTCATCCCCTCTAGTCTCCCTCCTGCAGCTTTGACAATGCAACACATCATCTTCAAAGCAAAATCTACCCGGATTTCCACATCGATCAATGAACCACATCCCTCAATATCAGAGGTAATAATCGCCGGTGTTTCCATAATCCCTCCCATTTTCCAGACAAGCTGTAATCCATAATATGAGTTTTGAAAACTATTACAATACATCCATCACCTCCTTTCAACGTTCTCCATTCAGAGCAATTCAATAGAAAAAAACCAGCTGCCATTAATACGGCTATTTAAATCCTTTCAACTCGGTTCATATGTTGCACACGAACGAGGAAGGCTCTCATCCCGCTCCCTCACCGACAGTTCATTTTTTTAAGCCTCTCCCTCGTCGCTAGATTCTTCCCCCTCCCCACTTGTCCCATCAACCTTCTCACTTCATCCCAAACTTTCTTCTGCCCTTCCTTGATGTTCATTCTGTCAGTCGCAGACATTTTTTACACACTGATGAAGGTGGGAAAATCACCCAGGGAAAAATTAAAAAGTCAGTGTTCACCTTTACTCTATTTCTTTTGGTATGTGGCTACATTTCTTTCTCCTCTTTCTCACGCCCTACGCCCTATATATATATATATATATATATATATATATATATATATATATATATATATATATATATATATATATATACATACATAGGGCGTGAAAAAGAGGAGAAAACACATGGAAATAGATATAAAGAAAGGGGATAGGAACACACATAAAAGACGAACACAGGAGAGGTGGGGAAGGCGGAATCAAGCAGAGCACTAGTATAAAATTTAAGAGTGTAAGGGGACGTCTCGATAGCTTAATTGGTTAAAGCACTCGGCCGGATATCGAGGGATCCGGGTTCGTATCCCGATCAAGGCGAATGATTTTTACTCTCTGAAATTGATGCATTATAATGCACACATAGCGGATGACTCCGTTAAAAGTTACTGTTGCGACATCTCCCGCAGCTTCTTGTAAAAATATTTCCTTGACCGGGACTCGAGCATCGGATATTTCCACTTGCAACTGGCGGATGCTCTAACCACCTGAGCTATCGAGGAAATCTAAATTTATGTGTTCCTATCCCCTATCCTTACACCTATTTCCACGTGAATGAATATTTGTTCGCCGGATGGCGGGATTCCGTGTTTGAATGTGTGTATATATATATATATATAATTATATATATATATATATGTATATACACACACATACATACATTTCTACAGGGTGCGGCAACATAACATCCTTTTCTCAAACGCATTCGCAAAAGAAAGTAATGTTACCGCACCCAGTATATGTATAAGTGTAGTGCATTCCTTCCTTCCACTGACGAAGGTGGTTGCGTGCCATCGGAAATTTAAATATCTCCATGAGTGAGATTTTTTACATGTGATTCGTTTTTTTATTTACTCTTTTCATCCAAGTGCACTAACCACGCACAGGATAATTTTCAGTATTTCTCAATCACTGATTGACTTCAGTGACTTCTAAAAATTAAATATCACTTTTCATTTATTTTATAGAATGAAAAAATTGTTAAAACTATTCGAACGGTATTGAAATAACGCTTGCCTTAACCATACACTGACGTCGTTATACAACGTCGCTGGCTGAACTATCACGGAAGAAAAAGTAAGCTCGCGTCTATCCACGCAGACATGATCCCCTGTGCATCTGCAATTATAATTAATGTGCCCCCCGAAAAACCGTTAAGTTTTATAATTATGATGATAACTATATTCCTTTACCATTTTGACATGCTCTTGATTATTACGAAATCGCCTTATGAAATGAATCCAGAAAGAAATATGGAAAATAATAAGTTCAAAAATGTATGTACCTACAATAAATAGCTATTCCTGCATTAAACTCGCAATGCGGGATGATTTTTCTGGTTGGAATTGACTCGGTGGGATATTTGTTTAATGGGTCTTAAGACTGAGGGGTAATTCTAGTAATCCTAAAATTAAGCGGAAATCATCAAGTTTTACAATTTTTGAAGGCGTCCGTTACCGCGGCTATATTTTTAACCAGTGTAAAATTTTAATGCGAGTAAATGGCACCAATCAATGTAAAATCTGAATGTTACATATGTTCGATTTTATGGGCCACCCTGTCTACGTCTTCGTACATTCCAACAGAATTTTTTCCCTAAGGTTATGCAGTCACCATTTAGGGAACATATCCAAGCTCCGCTCCTCCTTCACTCCTGACCCGTCAAGCTGAGATGAGAATTAATATAAAAACATATGACAAAGATGACGGGATAACAGAAAACCGCCTCGGAAAAAGAGATTGGGCTGGAAAACATTCTCCGGCGAGGGATGACACCAGATGATTCGTCCCTTGGTTTATGCGCTCCCATCGTCCCCCTTTCCTTTCTCCTCCCTTCCCCTCCTGCCTTCCACTCCCTCTCCGCCACCGCAAATATTTTCGGGGCGATTGATAATGGGTTTTGTTCGCTGGGCACAAGGAAACTTTCCACCAGGACCCTCCCCCCCCTCTCACTCCTCACCCTCTTCTCCTACCCCAACACCACTCGCCTCGGCCTGTCGCTTTGCTTTCGTTCTGCAGTAAGCGTCGGCCGCACCATTTTACCCCGACTCCAGCACCCCGTTAAAAAAAAGAGAAAACCTCCCCATTCTCGCCCCACTAACCCCTACATCCTGTGACGCGTCGTCGGAGGAACGGACGATGTCGGCATTTGCATTTTAATAACCCCCTCCTACACGGGAGGAAACTCCCTCACGTACGCACAGAGAGACACGCTCTCGCGCACGCACGCGCGCAAGGACGACCCCCCACTCGCTCGCCTGAGGCCAGTCATCTCGGGGTTAGACCTCGCTTCGCCCTCCGTCGACCCCCTTCCCTTATACCACCCCACTGTTCTCGCACACACCTCTCTCTCTCTTCCACCTCTCCGTGTTCCAACCCTTGCTCCAGGGACAGGGGAACGGCGAGAGAGGAGGGCGGGGGGAGGGGTAGATGGAAGGGGAGTGATAAGGAAGACCATCTCCAGTGCCCTCAAATTCTACCTCGCGTGTGTACACGTACACACAATTCGCCTAAATGCTCGCGCGCGCGCACACACACACACACACACATACACACATACATATATATATACATAAATAAATATATGTATATGCACACACATTCAAGTATTAAAACCAACCAAATGATGATCGCACATTCATTCACATGGAAATAGATACAAGGAATATGGATAGGATAAAATTCGAACAGGAATAGTAGGGAAGGCGGAATCAAGCAGGTGTAAAGCGCAAACATGTTTCCTTGACCAAGTTTTTGCGCTTGGGATCTGCTCATTTCCGACTTACCCACTATTCCTGTGTTCGTCATTAATGTGTTCCTATGCCTTTTCCTTGCCTAATTTCAGGTGAATATATATATATATATATATATATATATATATATATATATATATATATATAATGTATATATATATATACACATACATATATATACACACGAGATGAGACTCAATATAAATAAAAAGGTTATGAGGTTTCGGCGAGAGCAAAAACTAGAGCAGGTAGAACAGTTTACGTATCTCGGAAGTGTTTTGGACCAGAATGCTCAAACTTTTAGGGACATATGGAGAAGAATTACATTGGGTTAAGAGGCTTCCAAAAGGAGGAGGGAATTGACGGCAAGGACATTTGAGTAGAGTTGCTAAGAGAAGAATCGTTTGGTAATAACTTTGATATGGAGCGTAGTTATTCACGGCGCAGAAACGTGTTCACTGAAGCAGAAGGATGGACGTAGACTAGACCATTTTGAAATGTGGGTGTGGAGAAGGATGGAGAATGTGAAATGGGCAGAAATGAAATCATATGAGGAAATTTAGGTATGGTGGGGGAGGAGAGGGGGTTGCTGGAAGAAATTATTAGGAGGCAGAAAAAAATGGATGAAAAGTATTTTGATCGGCAGTGGGATGTTGAAGACTGATATAGGGTAGAATGTTAGGCAAATGAGAGAAGGGTAGAAATAAAATAGGGATGATGGACGGGATGAAGGGAGGTATGAAGTATACAGAGATGAAGAGGGGATTATTTTTAGAGTATTATGTTGGGTTTGGTTTTGTTAGGAGAACCAAATAATTATTTGGTAGTGTTTTCCGTCCAAATCCTACCTAAACCAGTAGATTACCCAATAATAATTATATATATATACACAAATATATAATACATAACAATAGACATACACATATTCATACACAAATACCCGTTACCCATCCCACCTCGTGGATAAGTCTTTTGGTGGGTTGGGGAATTTATGCAGATTTATACATACATACACGTGTATACATACGAGTATCTGTGGGTATGTATGCATTGTAGTGTATTTCATTCCCTCACAGAATACGTGCACTGGGATTTCTATGTGCTGTCAGTGGATGATCTTTGATTTGTCGAACTATTGAGGCAATGAAGTAGCCATTAATTTTTGTATAAGGTGTTTTGTTCACTAATAAATACAAGTATGTTCTAAATGGCTCATTTCTTTCCCTTGAAATTTGAAAAATGTGGAAACACTATTTATCTAATTTTCTTTGGCTAAGTGACATAGTTACTATCGCAAAGTAAATTAGTAATCATAGGGAAACGTGTTTAAATTAAAATAGCGAACCAAAAGAGTTCCCGAAAAACTACAAGTTGTGCGTATCGTAAATCATCCTTGGTACACCACTACAATGGAATGGGATTGGACAGATGCTGATCGAGTCGAATGTTCAGCCCATTCGCTCCCCAGAACTAGTAGTTTATGTGCAATCTTTGGTAGATTGTGACGAACATAATTAAACATTTTAATTGGTTTTTTAATGGCATGAAACTTCACCTTTAAGAGTGTTTCATTGCTATGGAGAATTTAAATTCATATTTTTGCGCCTGCTAATGTCTCAGTGCGTGCAAGGTGAGTCCGTTAACTCCTGGCAAAATATCGTTATCATTTACTGCTTCCAACCCTCTCTCCTTTATCTAAATTCCTCCGTGTCTGTATCCTTTTTAATTCAAAATCCCTCCTTCCTTTCCCTCCTGAGTTATCAGCTAATTTTCCTCACATATCACCATGGTACTAAAACTGTGTACTACAGAGGTTTTAGGTTATATGATACAATTTATTAATAAATGGGACAACTTTCGACTACTGTGTTCCTTTTCGTACCCTCGAACAGATGCTAAGTTCACGTATAAATGCATTATACGTATAAATGACCTCTGATGCAACATAACTCAAAATGAAATTGGATAAATTTTCCCGTGAGAGTATAGTCTCTTCTGTGGACGAAATGCACGACTTTTACCATTGAATATGAGTAAATAACTGACGCTTTGATAAGAAAAAACAGTCAATACCCTTCAGGGCATATACCCTAGGGTATAATATTTACATTACAGCCTTTGAATTACCGAGGACTTCCTTTACTAAAAGAACAGAATGAAAACTGACGTTCCTAAAATGTTTCGTCCAGAGACACTAAAGTTTTTGCGGAATGGACGCACTACGATAGCATAATTAATTAGGTAAGTGTTTAATTTTAGACATTAATTTTCTCCTAAAAAGATGAATTTCATTAAATTTAATAAATATGCTTTTAAAAACTTTTTATTCCCAGCATAAAATTAAGTACATTGTGGGACACTTTGAATAATATACAGAACCACATCGTCTGCTATGTGGTCCATTGCTTTCCTAGCCGACCTCAAACAGCGTCATCCGGTATGAAGTAGTCCTTTGAAATGAGGTCATCTGCTTGTCAGCCGAAGCTAATATCCCATTCTCTTTCTTTAGAGCTTGTCACATCTCACGGGAGAGTTCCTTTCATTCAAATTACGACTCATACACAAAGTAAACTATACGCACTGTAGGGAAATTTTTTATCAAGTGACAATATTCATACATGATTAAACCATAGAAAGATATTTGCGGTAAACTTCCGCTTTAGAGAAGGATTAATGTAACATAAATGAAATATTAATAATGATAGAATATAGAGAGGAAATCTAGCATGAATATGCATTCGCCTATTCATATATTAAAAACTGCAAATAAAATGGAAATAGGCACAAAGAATTTTCGCGGCAATGTAAAATCACTAAAATATGTACAATAAAACAACGTGTCTTCGAGAATCTTTTCCCCGTTTGCTTAGCAATCCTATTAAAATCCTAGATTAGTAATTTTTCATTAAAGTAGATAAAAATGTACACCTTTTATCTTGTCTACATTTATTTCTTGAGGTTTAATCGAGAACATAAGTTCTTTGTATCCTTTACGTTACCTGCGAAATCAAACGTGATAAACAGACGCCCCAATTCTTTTTTAAAATTCTTTGTACACTAACGTATAATTTTCTGACTTCCCAATAATTTTACGATATTTTTTTAAATAAAGGAAGGAAAGGAGAAATTCAGATCATGGAGGCCAGGGAAGAAGAATTTTAAAGCCGTCAATTGGCAGCATACAAATGAATACGCCTCCATGAATAGGCGTGAAATGGCCTTTATCCGTTAGCATATTTTTTCCACGTACACCTTCGATTACGAGGGAGCATGCCCTTCGGGGCTGGAGTATAAACGGTTCGTGGAACGCTGAACGTTACCTTCCATATGCACATCTCTTTCTATAAGATACCTTCCACCCTTTTCAAACTCTCCTCCAAACACCCCATCCCCAGAGAAACCTTTCCATCACTCCCCTCCACAACGAATTCCTTCTCTCCCCCAATCGTGCTCCCCCGCCCCCCGCAAGCCTTCCCGCCTTTCGACCCATTATCACGCCCCTTCCCGGACGCCCTTCCGCTTCCTCCCGTGTTTGGCAGATTCCCTTCCCCTACCCCAGCCCTCCCTCCATCACCCGTGCGACAACTCTCTGTGGAGCGGAGGATAAGACCTCTTTGTGACGTTGGTGTGTGCTTGTGCGCATGTATGTGTGCGAGGGATTTGGATGGATGGAGGCGGTCGGAGTGCGGGGAGGGAGGGTGGCGGTTCCCTCATGCGTGATGGTGCCACGGTGTCGTGAGGGGAAGAGCAGGGAGGCACACCCCCCCACCGGTGGAGAGAAGTGACGGGGACAAGCGGCGCGGGGGTGGTGAGGGGGGAGTGGGGAATTGGGGATTCATGGAAGAAGCGAGAGGGTGGAATGGGTGGCGACGCTAGTAGGAGTGAAGTAATTCGGGGTGACTGGTTAGAAGGAATTCGATTAGGCCAGCTGGAAGGGCAAGTGCGGATCGTATGTGGGGAGGGAGGAGAGATCGATAAAGTGTTCCTTTTGTGCGAGGGTGAGTGAGTGGATGGGTGAGGGAGGTGCTGGGGTGGCGGAAGGAAGGAAAGGAGATAATATGAATGATTGAGTGATGTAGGAGGAGTTCGGGGAATATAGGTAAACTTGAACGGTGTGGAAGTGTTTATACCTATGAACAAAGGTGGCGAATCGAAGTGTAGACAAGGAAATGGGACATATTCTAAAATAACCAACATTTAATGACTACCCTTTCCCTCCTCGATTAAATGACGTGCTACCAACGAGAGCGAGAAAATGAACAACTCATTAAGTCGCTATGCAAACAATATAGTATAAACGTAATTTTTCTCTGCTCAAGGGTTTACTTATTAATATAGTACAGCTCTGTTTGTGGTATGAGCGTGTGTAAATTTTTGAAATTTTAGTAACAAAACCCAAAAAGAGGACGCAAGGAGTCTAGGTACGCGTTTTAAACAAAATAGAATTTAGTGATTTAGTGATTGCGCAGATAAACACATGGACAAAGTCTGAATTATTCCAATCACATATAAGAGTTATAAAAATTTAATAATTTGACACACTTTTCACTTATCCCGAGGCAAAGTTTTGCCAACAAAACTGCCACATGAATAAAAGTTTTCCAATATAAATGCAGAAGAATAATTCCTGGGCATCTCATATCCTTTCAGAAGGCGGACTCGGGAGGAGAAATTCGTTCGGATAAAATAACCATATTTATTTAATGCAAATCTTGCTTCTTTTCCTTTCCCTCGTTTGCTCGGGTGAAAGGCCAGACACTGTAAAATTTGGTACACTGGCGTTGCCAGAAATCCAGAACCCTAAATAACTTTTTCCATTAAGCAGGAAAAAGTTTTGGTAAATTATTTCTTATGAGGACAAAATTTACAATATAATCGGGAAGTCCATTGTCGTTGATTATCTAAACGGTAGAATCCTTGGAATACTTGCATGGATGTTAAAAGGCAAAGTAGAATACAACAATCGAGACAAAAATGAAATATTGAGTAATCGTGCAATATGTAAATAGCGTATACTGTTAAGCCAGTATGTCATTATATAAGTTTTTTTGAGAGTTTCTGAGTGGAAGGCAACTGAAGTGCGAAATTAAGGTCCTAAATTAAACAATTCCAGGGCATTCTTGGAAAGTTATTTCAGAAAATACGGGGTAATTTTAATAAATATAAATTTTTAGAGGATAAAATGTAGCGTATAATTTCCAGCCCTAGATTGTGTTTAGCTAAAAGAAGAAAATGTTTCCGGAAGTTTTCTCTTCGCAATCGAAATTTTTATTCACTTCATCACAAGGGCATATGTTGGTTTCCATGAATAATGCAAACATCGAAACCGTTGACAGTCACTGGACCTCATTTAATATATTCCATAATATCATAGTTATACTTTTATCTGCTTCACATTCCCGCTTGAAACACCACGGGTACATCTTTCGAAAGGATTTATTTCATAGGATGGTACTTTGGACAATTTAATTATTCCTCATGATATTCCACTTTAAACTCCAATATCTAACACTATTTTGATTTTAGCGATCATGTAACTATTGTGTAAAGTCTGCTCAAAAAATTAGTGAAAACAGTATTACGAAAGATAAAATAATATGATCGATCGTAAAGCAATTATAAAATACTTTATGCACACACATGAATTACCTTGACCCTGTCCTTTTTTTAAATACGAGGAGTACAAACCGGTGTCCCCTTCGACCTTCGTTTTTTTAAACAAAAAATCGTGAATATCTGTAAGGAAACGAGAAGAAAAAAGATGTGAAAGGCGAGAGGTGAAAGTAAGCACAATCGTGAAAAATGTGTGAAAGAGAGTGAAGGGAGACGAAAATTATCTTAATAAGAGACGAGAGGGAGAGAGAGATCTGGTACGAGCGCCAAGGGGCGCCAATGGATGGAGGTTAACGAGCGAGCTAACGAGGGAGGTGTCGAGGAAGGTGAGGAGGAGGTAATGAAAACAGAATATGTAGGTGCATAAGGACCCGCGAAGTAATTTATTAAGAGGATGGGACTCGTTCTATGTCCGCATGCCAACACCCTAGATCTCGTCAGGACACGGGGATAGGGTTCACGGGATGTACAGAGATGTGACGAGGATATAAGGAAGAGAGAGCCGCAATCGTACGACTTGAATGGAAGGATTTGTAAGAATGAAGTGTAAAGAACTTAAATAAGCCTGGAGGCTTATATCAAGCAAGGAAGGAAAACGTTTATTTTTTCCCTGAGCGAATGATGAAAGACAATATAGCGCAGAGGGACATATTGGATGCAATAATTGGTACACGGCATATAAGAAGATAAATGAAAATAGTTTAAACCTTCTGAACAAATTAATACGAGGAGGCGTAACAAAATAGATGAGGTATTATGAGAAAGACGTTTTAAAGTTCAATAAGAACAAATGTATAGAGTCCGCGGATTGATTATGCGAAATCCCCAGAGGAGAGAATATTTCCTAATGAGAATATTATAGGATCCCCTATCACAATGCATTACGTGGTGAGGAAACATTCTCTTATTTCCTTTGGCAAAAGTAGAAAGTTTCTTTATGTGTCTTGCCAGGAGTAAATGCGCACAAGCGTATGAAAATAGTGCAAACAAGAGTGTATTAGAGATGCACTTCAAATATTAACTAATTTGAAAAGCTGCTATCAATTTTTCCAATTTTCAATAGCCCAAACAGTTGAAAGATGGATAGAATTTTTTATCCAGAGAAAAATTACCAGAATGCCCACAAACTCTAATAAATGTAGGTTTAATTTAATCAATACAAATGCAAACAATATTTTCAATTCAAAGAAAATATTAGAGAGAGAAATATGAAATAGACGACGAATCGACAAATTTTGATAGCATACTTGCATTTTAACTTGTCTCCGAATGTTAAGAAATAATAAGGGGTTTTTAATTTGTAAAATAATGAAAATATTCTGACCTATCCTTGGGAGTGGCTGTTCAAATTATTTTAGTGTGAAGCATGTCAATACTAGATCATCATCATCATCAGTTATCAATCTGTGGATTATTATGTAGCATCTCAACAAACTATTCTGTTTTCTGCCAATCTTCATAGTTGCTCTTTCATATTCCATTTCCAGTAATTCATCCTAGACCTTCCTCTGTAATTTCATGCTCCCTTCAATTATGATCTTCACTAAACTATCCTGCCTCGTGATAGGTCGATTTAATTTCCCTCTCTTGGTAAATCTCATCCTTATGTTTCCGTCTTTACTCTCCCTTCTAAGTATTTCTTCATTTGCCACAATCCATTTTATTTTCATCATTATTCTGTAGACTTCTATAGCATTTATATTGCCTCTCAAATCTTTTATTTGCTGTGCCAAACATCCATGTTTCACATTTATAAAAACCTAGCCTCCATATGCAACTATTAACTAATGCCTACCTTATGCGGATGCTAGTACTATCTGCCATCCGTAATCACTTCTTTAAAAATCTAAGTACCAACAACATTAAAAAAAGCTATGTATTCTTTTGTTTAAAGAAATACAAAAACATGAGACTGAATCATGCATAGTCTCTAGTCTTTACAAATTAATTTCTCAAAATGAAATCTCCAAACGCTGTTTCGCAACTTACGTGTTAAGTTGATATCTTTAGCAAGTGCGATATATTTACGTATCGTGCTCAAATGAAAAATGAAATGATCGAAAATTATCCCTATTAATTACTGAGTCTTAGAGTACAGGTTTGACGGGAAGTATTCGTAGAACCCGCTGCCTCTGGTTAGAGAAAAAAGACATAAATCACAAGAGAACATTGGGAAAACTCTTTATTGCAAACACCTTTGTGTTCAACCGCATCATTTTCCCAGCGGGGAGAGGCTATAATCCAACCGCCCAACAAAAAGAGAAACAAATCACCAAGGACAAATAATGGCAAAGAATGGGATATTTGAAGAAGGACCTGTATTCATCCAGAAAAGAGCAATGTTTGGAATCGGGAGGTTTGATGGCGGTCAACGGTTTTAACCTATCCACGTGAAAAATTGACTACGATAAGGACTGACTGAAATTTCTAGGACATTTGTACTCAATCACAAGAAAATATCTTGAGTCCCATTGTACAGTATGCCTGAGAAATTATTGATGGCTGATTCCTATAAATTATTATTATTAGGTAATCTACCGGTTAAAGTAGGTTTTTGGATGGACACAACTATCAAATAAACATTTTGTGACTACCCACCTAGCAAAATAATCTATATCAGGTCCCTCTTCATCTCGGTGTACTTCTTTCCTCCCTTCATCCCGTCCAACATCCCTATCCTGTTCCTACCCTTACCTCGCTTGCCCAACATTCTCCCCTCTATTACCCTCTTCAACATTCCACTACCGCTCAATACGTCTTTCATCCACTTTTCCTGCCTCCATAGGATTTCTCTCAACAAACCCCTCTCCTCCCCCACCATTTCTAGTACTTCCTCATTTGTTTTCCTTTCGGTCCATTTCACCTTCTCCATTCTTCTCCACACCCACATTTCAAAAGCCTCCAATCTACGTCTATCCTCCTGCTTCAGCGACCACGTTTCCGCGCCGTACATAGCTACGCTCCATATCAGAGTTTTTACGAGTCTTGTCCTAACATCCCTACTCAACGTCCCCGTCATCAACTCCCTCCTCCTTGAGAAAGCCGCCTTGCCTAGCGCAATTCTTCTCCTTACGTCCCTACCACTTTGACCGTGTTGGTCCAAAACACTTCCGAGATATGTAAACTGTTCTACCTGCTCTATTTTTTCCCCGTCTATTTTAATATTTAGCTTAGCCTTTTTCTTTCTGGAAAATCGCATAACCTTTGTTTTATCAATATTGATTCTCATCCCATATTTATCGCACTGAACCTCAAATTCACTCAACAATGCTTGCAACCTCTTGGCTGACTGAGCAACTAATGCTTGGTCATCAGCAAACCTAACCGATTTTACGAATTCCTCTCCGACTTTCATTCCTACCTCCAGTTCTTCCCATGCCTCTTTAATCATTTCCTCTACATATACGTTGAACAATACCGGTGACAATGGGCCACCCTGCCTTACACCTCTTCCTAACACTGCCCATTCGGACTCTCCGTTCCCAACTCGCACCTGAGCAGTCTGAGACATGTACAGGTTGCGGATCAGTCTCCTGTCCCTCCAATCCATTCCTATTTTCTGCAATACACGCATTAATTTTTCCCAATTCACTCTATCAAACGCTTTTTCGAAATCTACAAAACAGGTAAAAACGTCCTGGTTGTATTCTATATTCTTCTCGATCAGTGATCTCATTACTACAATGGCATCACGCGTACCTCTTCCTTTCCTAAACCCAAACTGATCATCCCCTAAGTAATCATTTGCCTTACTCTCTATCCTTTTGTTGATGATCCTGAGAATAACTTTAGCTGCGTGGGATATCAAACTTATTGTTCTGTAATCCTCACATGACGAAGCCTTTGCCTTTTTTGGAATAGGAACTAACACCGATCTCACAAAATCTTCCGGCCAGATTCCTTCCTCATAGATACTACGAATCAGTCCATATATGGCCTTCTTCCCACCTTGCCCTAACCATTTCAACATTTCTACAGGAATATTGTCCACCCCCACAGCCTTATTTGCTTTCATCTCCTTTAATGCCCTTTCTATTTCATCGTCGAGTATGCCTGGACCTAAGCTATCTTCTTCTACGTCATGTTCCTTTTCTATGTCTAACCTTGTCGGCCTAAGTTCTTTACCATACAGTGTTTCTATATATTCCTTCCATCTCTCTTGGATTTTACCTGGTTCAACTATTATCTTACCCCACTTATCTTTAACTGTTAGCACAGATCTTGCCTTCTTACTTCCCGATAATAACTTAACCTTGCTGTATAGAGCACCAATTTCACCCTTCTGTAAAATTTCCATATCCTCGCATTGCGTTTTCCACCATTCTTCTTTTGCTTTATTTGTGGCCCTTCTCAATTTATTGTTTAACTCTTTGTACTACATTTTGCCTAACTCTGTGTTTACATTTTTCCATTTTCTTCTCTCATCCATCTTTGCAATCATCTCATCCGTTACCCATGGTTTCCTTATCCTTTTCCCGTTAACGGTTCCTATAGTGTCTTTAGCGGCTTCCAATATCCCTTTCTTGATACATTCCCATTTTTCTTCGATAGTACTCAGTTTTTTACCGTCATCCATCATTTTCTCTACAGCCTCCTGATACTCCTTCCTCGTTAATTCATTTACTGCTTCTAAATTCCATTTTTTAACCCGCCGCCCTTGCCTTATCTTCTTGAAACGAACATTACATTTCATAACAACTAAATTGTGGTCAGAGTCCGCATCCGCTCCTGGGAAACTGTGCGAATTTATCACACTGTTCCTAAACCTGTGCCTAACCATAATATAATCTAACTGATACCTTTCTGAGTCACCTGGCATTTTCCATGTATACCTACACCTTTTGTGGTGTCTAAACCATGTGTTAGTGATGACTAACCCCTGTCTCCTGCAGAATTCAATTGCTTTCTCCCCGCGTTCATTCCTCGTGCCTAACCCATAGTCCCCCACCTCACCACCATCTCTTCCTTCGCCTACCGTCGCATTCCAATCCCCCATCACTATTAAATGTTTCCCTGCAGGAATACTCGCGATGATATCCTCTAACTCATCATACATCCTATCGACTTCTTCCTCCTTGTGGTTGCTCGGTGGCATGTATACCTGAATAATGACCAAGTTCGTCGGCTCTGCTTTAATCTCTACGAGTAAAATTCTATCTGTCGCTTGCTCTATGTTTACTACGCTTCTTCCTACCCCTTTATTTAAAATAACGGCCACCCCTCGTTGGCTCTCGTCCCCGCCGCTGTATATTACTCTATCCTATAAATACTATATACTATATTTTATTAGTTATTTCTTCTAAAAATTCCTTCGCCACTTCGCGAAAGGCAATAAATTCTTTAGACACCAGATCCATAACCCCAGAACCGAAACACGCTGATTTATACTTTCAGTTCTTTATCATTCCTCTGATTTTTATATTATACATATTTTGAAGTAATTCAGAATGAAATTTGGACTTGACATGTTTTTTTAATGACTATCATAGGGACATATTGCATTTCTGAGGATATTACATGGCCGAGCAAAGTAATATCAAAGTCCTATCACATCGCACAGTTTCATTAAATAAGGATAATAAGTCTATAATAAGATAAATACTTTGCGTCAGCTTTCCTCGAAGAAAGATTAATTTTCAGTTGAAAAAAGAAAGACACTTTTCCACATTGAAGAACAAAGGAAATAATTTAAATACAGCAATCACATTCGCATATCACGATTTAATTAGTAACAAACTTAAAAGCTGAAACCTAATAAGGTATTTAAAGTATCATATAGTATTAAATAAATATTAGCAATTATAATATAAATATAAGGGCACGCCTTTTTTCTATCAGAACTATTTCTATTAGATTTAAATTGCATATTTATTATGCCTTGGGTTCCTCAAGCCATTTTGTTTAAAGCATGGGATAAAACTAAACGATACACATATTAATTTTCAGATGATAAATTACAGCAGATACTTTTATTCAACTTGAGGAAATTTTTAAAATAAATTTATTGTATCGTCGTTGGTTTAAACATTAATTCTTAAAGTACATACTGAATGGTGGCGTTGCTGAAACCTTAGGTGGTGGCAAAAGAGAACACACATTGCAGGTATGTGAGAAATGTTATTGTTTTGTAATACATTGCTAGGAATTGCTCTCCAAATATTGTTGATAACTTGGTTATTTTCCGAATAGCAACGAATGGAGATGAAATAATTTCTCCATGAAATAGCCAAAATATATAAAATTTTGCGGGTAAATACGAATAATTATACTAATTGGAAAAAATAACCAAAAAGGGAATGAGTGCTATAATCCATTGCATAAATCTGTGTGTGGAATTAAACTGAAAACTATGCGTACATGAATCAGTGAACTCAAAGTGTCGCAATGTAGAAATAAGTGGAGATATCATTTTCATTTAGAAGAGTTATGGTTAATAATTTACCTATTTAAGTAGACTTAAAAGAGATCCAAAGCTAAGAGCTAAGTCAGAAACGACACATACAGTAAATTCAGGATTTGTATCACACATTTTTGAGAAGACGTAACAGACAGCTTCGGATTGAAAAAGCTGATGTATTGTTCCCCTGGACATGTTTGAACGTGCTGGTGAAAAGAATCCTCGATTCAACGACAAAAGTCATCGAAATGTCAATGAAAGGGTGAAAAAATGCTTATAAACGTTCAAAAAAACTCGCAACAATACTTTGATTTACCGTTAGCAGGAAAATTGATGACGGTTTTACTTTGGGGAGAGACAATGAGAGGGATATAGACGAGAGCCTTCTGGTAGAGGACGAAATAACTTTCAAAGGGCTAATCCGTGTGTGGAGCCATTGAGTCAAACGTGATTCCGAGGAGAGTTCACACAGGAGAAGTGGGAAAGGCAGTAGAGAGAGCTGTTCGGTCGTGAACGTTGGAGCGGTGTACCGGGAGGACGGGAAGAGACGGCCCGAGTGAGTGGGGCGTAGAAATAAGAGATCTTGTACTTACGTGAGGAGTGAGGAAAGGAAGGGGAGGAGACAGGTGAGTGCCGAAGGCACGAGTGGGAAAAGCGCATGATGGGAGGGGGGAAGGGGGGAGGGGAAAAGCCCAAGAGGAAAGGGAGAGAAAAAGAGAAGAAAAAACAGTAGAGAGGATGACGACGAAGGAAAAAAATAGTCGCTAAAAGAAAAGGAAGCTGCTCCCTCTCTCGTCTCCCGGCGACGCCATTTCGCAAAACCTCCTTCCTCCCTTCTCTTCCGACATCAAAAATTAATCCTTTTTTCTAAACTTTTTTGTCGATATTGAGCATGTCAGAGGAGAGGGGAAAAGGGGGAGGGGGCGAGGTAGGACGAGAGAAAGAGAGAAAGTCTTTTTCAAATCTCACCCTCGGAATGCTTTTATGACAAAATGGGTTAACTTCTTAGCGAGAAGCTGATCTGAGGGTTCTTCAAAAAAGGGTAAATAAATAAGAAGGGCCATACAGCCACTTCTAAAATGGGGAGACACGTAGCCGCGTTATTTGATTTGTATGCTTCTACCATTCATCCACCTTTCTACTCCCCGCAGAACTGCCTGGATAAAAATACAGTTTTTTTTCTTCCAAGTTCCCTTCCTCGCTCCAGGCGGAAATAAGCTTGCCTTTCGCAAAAGATGGATGCACTATTTAAATCTTGCACCAAGTCAAACCAATTCAAAAGAAATAAAGCCGTACTTCTAGAATTTTATACGGATTGAGCTTCTATCTCAATGTTACTATCTGTAGGCAGGAATTATAAAACGATGGCTGAGTATGACGATGCATTGCGCAGATTAAATTAGGTTGGATGGAAAATGTTGAATACTCACAAATCGCCAAATGTATATGGAATAGAAATTATTAAATGCGGCAGTGAGAAATGCTCATTAATGTAGAGCAATAAACCTTGGAATCTTTACGACGGTTTAAAAAATAAACGCAAATTTAGTGAAAATTGATTTTCAAGAGTTTATATTTTACTCTGAGAATTAAACAATTTCTGGCGGAAATTTTCATTTTTTTATCATTAGGTATATTTAAAATATGTTCAAGAATCCACTATAATGACAATGTAGGTATTGTGACCATCAAATACTGTTAATACGATCGTAGAATGCAAACCTGAAAATTGCTAATCTGAAAAGGGTGATTGCTGGGACAATTTCAAGTTTCATTGTTTGTATTAGTCTGAATGAATTAATGAACTACGATCAGTGAATTATGAACACATATTTAGGGAAATTACGAATATTAGATTACAATATGGAAACTTTATTGTAATAATGGTAACATTTGGTAAACTTGGTAACATTCGAAATAAATCAACGAAACAGAAACACTAGAAACCGGATAGCAAGCATAAAAAGACGAACAGAAACGTAGGGAAACCACCTTTTTCCAGTGTATTATAATTTACGATTGTTTATTTATACTTAATTCGTACGTAATAATATTATATTAAAAAAGGTACATTATGGCTCCGCAAGGACTTATTCGTACTGTCAACACGAGTTAGACATTTAACCCATTTCATTTCCCCATTCATTTAGTTTCTTTTGCTACGTAATCTTTTATCACGGCTGTAGGTGATGTTCTGTGTATTCTAATAGACGCCCGACTATCAAGAACGTGAAATTAGTTCACTACGAGAATAGGTCTTATTGGGAACAATAAGTTGGAGGCATCGTGTAGGCGTCTTAATAAAAGTAAGGCAGGTACAATTACATCAAGCCACGGATTTAATATTTCCGTTTAGATATTCCATCCAATATAATACTGAAGTCTTTGATTCAGCTAGATATCATACCGTCGTACGAGTCAGGGAAGACACATCTATATCGAAAGATTTTGAAATGTGCCTGTGCCTGGACACTGATGGAGAAAATTTTGTAGGTTGAGAAGAATAGAAACGAACGATTAGAGAAAGCAAAAAGGAGAGTAAATTTTGGGGTAAATTGGAAAAGTACGAAAAGTATTATAGGCAGTAAGATGTTATTGAGTGGATTTTGAAATCTGTTATAAAGGGATGATAATGTTAGTTACACAGAAAAGGAGGAAGATAAACAGAAATCTTGAACAGAATAGAAGAGTATGTTAACATTTAGGAACTGTTCATGTGAAACGGTAGAGAGTCAAAGTAAAAGTCCGTTGTGCAAATACGCATACTTGCATAACAAATACACTCCGCAGAGTAAATTTTCATTCAATGTCCAATCTATAGCAGGGACTTATTATAATTATTATAAGAAGTAGTCTAGCGGCTTATGGTAGATTTTAAGACCCTGGCTACTGAAAGCTACTGTACTTGTAAGCATATTACCATATATTATTGTTTAGCTCTGTTTATTTTCTACGTGTCTTAATGCCGCCAAAAATGCCTATTCTTTTCCTCCTTTGCCTTGCTTTCCCACCATTTTCCTCTCAATTACCGTCTTCAGCATCCCATTGTCTCTCAGTAGCTACTGTATCCACATTGCCTACCTTCTTATAATTTTTCCCAAGAACCCTATCTCTAGAAGTTAATCGTTTGTTTTTCTTTTGGTCCATTTTGTTTTTTCCATTCATCTCCACACCTATATTTCAAAAGCTTCCAATGTACTCAATATAAAAATAAAGAAGCAGCCTCGTGCATTTTGCCTTTATGATCAAAAAATATGGAAGATAATAAACTACTAACACACTTTAACCAATGAGTTTCGGAATTTTTGTTATGCAAACACTCACCTCAGAGCAGTTAAATAAAAAAATACTCGCACAAAAATCTGAATAAGATAGTTTTAGAAGTAACATGGTGCAAATCCTTCATGATGAAAGGAAACACTTTGCTATTCCACACAGAGTATTTGTATTATGACCTAGGTTTCGTTGCAGCGTAACCTGAAGATATTACCCTGTAGCGACCCCTAGGTCATAATAAAAATATCCTGAATGGAATGGCAAAGTGTCTCCTTTCATCAGTAAGGAAATGTGTTTGTTTCCATTACGATGATACCATATATTTATCAAACCCGTTCGGTAGTACGCATTGGATTTTTTAGAATAAAATGTGTTTCACTTCCTGAATTAGCGGTTTTATGATTCCCTAACGAATAAAATGATTTATAAAGTAGTATTTTCTGATTTCGAATTATTTTACGTGCTTGAACACCCTAAAATACCAACCAAACTACCTTACTGTAAAGGCACCATAGATAAACGTACCTCAAAGATACTAATTCCGCGAAACCGCAAGTACCTTAAACTCTAACGGTGTACATCACGTAGAATTCATTTAAGGTTTTAACTTTTCGAAGTACACGGAGATCCTCGCCAGTGAGGCTCGTTCCTTTGGTAATTGGGCTTTTTGTACGAGTGAACTTATTTGCCAGAGGGTATTTATGCGCTGTTTTTCCGAGAGATTACTCTTCTGATTGTTAAAAAAAAATACTGGCTGCTTTGAGAGCATCCTCGTGGGGAGGCACACACCACGGGCGCGTCATCAAGTATTCAGAGGGCTGCGAGGACGCATTGAGAGCTGCTTGGGATGGAGGCGGTCGCTCGCAGAGCGAAAGTGGACGAGCGCTGGAGAATATTTGGGCTGCATTCGATACATTATTTAAGGATCAATGAGGAAGTGTATTGATTTCGGGGAGAATTTCGAAAGAGGGGATTGATGGACGTACACCAGCGGAGCGAAACAGAAAGACGCGCGGAGCCCGGTAGCCTTTCCACATCCAACCAGGGTTTCGTGGGGGGGGGGGAGACGGAGAATGAGGAGGTTAGCGTGGAGGGGGGGCGGCTCCACTGGAGGGAGACAATGACGTCAGGATGGAGGTATACACTGTCCCCAACATCCAGCAAACACATATCGTCCGAACGGTACACAGACACCCGAATCCATCGTCCCTCTTGATGAAAGAAAGCTTCTGTTTCATTCAATAAACGCCGCCAATCTGACTGATGGCAGCATTTTTTTTGCTCTCTTTCGCAAGCGCCGGTCTTTTGATGCGAGCCGTTCAAAGTTTAAAATTTAGACTTGTGCGCTTCATCACGGATCGAGTGTGACGATGGCGGATTGTTGAGAAAACAGCCGACCTCCAGTCTAGGACGCTGACCTGGCGATCGGACTCACACATAGTTTTTCCCATCGGTGAAACTCTCACAAGTAAGATGACTAGACAAGGGCTCAATAGGGACTTCCATGTCCAGAGTGTTCTGAGAGAACACCGAGCATAAGTGCTTGTCATAGTTGCAAACCACTGTGTTTTATAACAATTTCTACGAGGGATATTCATAATAGATCAAGATTTCAAGCCTATCGCTGATTTTCTTTTTTCTGCGTTTGCACGGATGCATTAGTTATACGAATACCCCAATAAAAAAATTGTCAAATTCTTTTCTTTAATGCTGACGAAATTTAGAAGCATCCAAAGTCCATAGGCGGGTGAGCAGGATGGCGACTAAGGAGGAGAGGTGAGCAGTGCAGAGGAGGACGAACTGGGAACAAAATCAGAAAAATTAACACCGGGATTGAATAATTTTCCGTTTCGCATTAGGTTTACTTTACAGCAAATAAATTACTTTATAGCAATTAAACTTCACTAGTTGAATAATCAAAAAGAAACATCAGATAAAATTGAAATTAAAAAATATTTACGCTCTTTACCGATTTGTCAATAATTGATTAGGTCTAATGTTACTTCTTTCATTCGAATTTAGTGAGTTTGGAAGGCACGTCGAAAATAATTATTATTATAATCAGTAATAATAACCAGGGGTGATACGAAGCTCTTTCGCTTCAATCATTTCTCTGCGATAAAGGATATTACATATTCTTCTCTTAGTAACTGCGGATGAATATAATTTAAAAAGTGAGAAGTGCTTTAGAAGGGCTAATTTAGAATTAATATTTTCACGAGATCCATAGTGAAATACCTTCACAGACATGGATACTTAGCAATCCTTTAAATTCGTGTCGTGTTCAAGAAATCACTCTACATTGAGGATTGACCAGGTTGTTTGGTTGAAGCATTTGGATGATCGTAGGGAAACTTAATTATAAAATCTCATAATCCTGTATGTTATAATCACAAAATTCAATAACGCTGATGCTTTGTTCCACCCGTTCGTATGTGGTGCAAACATGTCCTATATACGTACTTCCTAGGACAAGAGACATTTGTGTTGACTTTTCTCGATTTTCGAGGGCTTACTTAATCTTAAGTCGACTTATCGTTGGAGCTTAAGTAAGAACATAAGGTAGAAAAGATAAAATAAAATGTCATAAGTAGATAAGAAGACAACGGCTGAGAGATGAACTGTTTAACTACGAATAAGGAACTCCAAATACTCGTATAGTTGCCATTAAAAAAAAGACCGGTGTATATTTTAACCGACAAAACGCGCTAAAGACCGTAGATACATAGTAATAATCGTTATATTTTGCGGTTAAGTACACATGTAACGTGAAAGATAAATTATGTGGAAGCAGTAGTTGTCTTAGTAGCAGAGAACAGCAATACCTAAGAAATGGACAAACATTTGAACTGAAAGTGGCTTGAGAAATCTCATTCCACAATATTACCTTTTGATTAAAATTAATGAATAAATTATTCAAACCAACCCACGAGTTAGTAACTGACTGTTATTCGTAGTCAAGTTCAATATACGTCAGCCAGTGATACAGCCATTAATGAAACACATTATAGAGCCTGATCTAACTTTAGGGCAAGTGAGTGAGCATTCATTATTTGGGTTACCGCTTAATGCTATACGATCTATAAAGATACAATATGTGTAAAAGAATATAGTTAAAAATAGAAAGTATGGGGTTAAGAGTTAGAAATATTATATCGTTAAAACAATCTAAAGCTTTTCCAAGAAACAACGGGAGATGCCGTGACAGTAACCTTAACGGAGTTATACGCTAAATGTGCATTACAATGCAACTAATTCAAAGTTAAAATATCATTTGCCTCGACCGGGATTCGAACCCGTTACGAAATTTTGCTTTTTTATTAATTTTTATTGGAAATTAGTAAAAGACTCAAATCGGTAAAATTATATTTGGTACACTGAGTCCTAAAGAAATAATTAACTCTAAAGTGTTCAGAATAAAATAAATACTGCAAGTTTCACTGATATTGAGTAGGTCTCAAAAAGGGAATACATCATTGCAGCAAATGGTATGATGACAACAAACCTGCTTAGATGAAAAATCATTATGTTTCTGCTTGCTCTAATGATATGAATGATTTATGAATTACGGAAAAATTCTAAAGGAAATTTATTACATTTTTCCCAGCGCTTTTCATTTCTATAAAAGAAGATAAATGAACCAAAAGCAGTTTTCTCATCACATTGATATTTTCTCAATTTTCGTTTTTGGATAACGAATAGTGACAGTTAAACATTTAATCAATGCATTCAAAAAAATAATTGCATGCCAAGCATTTTTCTATTGATACTGATATCCTTCGACAAACCATATAAGAAGGTACTACTTCTAATACTACCGACTATTGTAAAACCTGTGCTGTGCATTCTTATTATTTCTTACTGCATGTAATGATATAATAGATTTTCTAAATGATACACTCTTTATTGGACCATTAGTGCAGTTTGCTAAATGTGAAAGAGAAGTGGTCGGATAATCTATTGTTGAAGGTCTCAACCTGGATTGAAAAATGGTCGAAGAATTCTAGGGCTAGATTCAAAGAATACACCCCACCATAAATCACATGAGTGGGAAGTTAGTTCCAGGAATAAATCGATATTTTGGCAATTTTTCCACTACAGAAGGCACTACTGCAGTAAAAGGGTCGAGTCATCGGGTCGATGAGTTTCATGAGAAACGTATGTACCGATCCAGCCATATTTCAAGCGTGGACAAAGAAGTCAGGAAAATCATTGATCCAACCTATGAAGTTTTAAAGGTGTACCACAGGCATTTTCAATAATATCTGGAATAGTGAAGGCGCATGAAAGATGACATTAGCTTCTGATTAATAAATCTGGAAAAGGATTCGCCAAGAATCTAGCGCCATTTATCATCGACTTTTGTGAGAATTA
The DNA here is from genome assembly GCA_037158775.1 of Hetaerina titia. NCBI lineage: Eukaryota > Metazoa > Arthropoda > Insecta > Odonata > Calopterygidae > Hetaerina > Hetaerina titia. The sequence goes on along the minus strand of CM073770.1, from coordinate 39,954,923 downwards.
TGTAGCTTTCTACTCGGAAAAGAAATAATGAATTTTACTAAGGTCAAACCATTTTCATAAATAAAAATTGAGTGTTACGAAAGAAAGGACTCTCTTTGCCCTATTCAATAAGAGGCATTTAAAACCAAACGTGGGAATGATCAGGAGAACGCAAATATTTGTATGAAATGTTCACACATACTAGGTATTGCTATCATTAAAGCCATTAAACGGGTATCAAGTATCAGTGTTATTAATTCTTCAATTGTTATACTACAGTCCTACCTTGCGAGTTGAAGATTATTTCAAGTGTACTTCATCTGTAGTGTATTTTGTGACCTCGGGCACCTCCTGGTACGTTTGGGCCCCTTGGAGGTTTATAGAATATGACCATCCCGTAACTGTAATATACAACGCGGCCAGGCAGATGAGAATGTGTTCCAACAGCAAGGTGACGCTTGTGGGAAGGTGTTATTTATAGACAATTGAATTTTACAAATTCAGGTGTTATAGTCCTAACTTCAAATGAAAGATAAAGTTTAATTTCCCGAGTTATACTATTTTTATACCTTTCAGAGATATATTTATCCCAAGAAAAATTGGCACTCAAAACTTTTTGAATATATTACAGCCTCTATTCAGAAATTTTGTAGTATACGATACAGTCAAAAAAGCTAAAACGTACAGAAATGAGGAAGTAGAGGACTTGGACCACGAATCAGCTAATTTACCTCCATGAAATTAAGGCACTTTGCTGTCGTATTGCTCTTTTAATACTACCATCAAGGAAAAGTCGTAAAATTTCAACCCGCACGAGAGAACCTATTTTGAGATGAAATATGAACGAATTGGAGCGTGGAGGTTTAACGAGAAGAGCAGATGATGCAACCGAACTATTGAAATGGAAGTGACCAGCAGCTAATGGAAGAGACGGCATCCATCTTTACCACGTTATTTATTCATGCTAGAAATTTAAATCTGTACATAATCTTCAGCGGGCACGTGGTCTACAGAGTATAGGAAAACAAATAATTAGTGACCAGTTTATCCATACCTATCCGACTCCGAAAACAATGCAGTATTGAACTTGTCGGCGGAGAACACACCCCAAAGCCTAAACCTATTTTAACAACCTTCAAGGCTTCAATAACTATCCACGGTTTGCGCAATTTCACTCGGGGCTCCATGTCAGAGAGCTTAGCCGAAGCTGTGGAAACCACGGGCGCGCAATCAAAACCTAATCAACCGCCGTAAAACCTTGACTGCACAAGGGTGGGTGTTGATATCCCTGCGCGGCAGGAAATTAATCCGTGAGGCGCGAATTCGGGAAGGAGTAAATACCTCGTGCTATAATAGCCGCCGTGGTGTTTTTCCGAAGAAGGCGAATTTTCAATTTGGCCCCTCTCCAAACCTCTTCCGAGAAACGTTTCGCATAAGCAGAGGGGTTTCAGAGGGAGGAGGGAGTTTGTGTTTGTACGCGGCCCCCAGCCAGGCGTCGTCCTCCCGCGCGAGAGATGTGGCTCCTCTCGTCGCCCTCGGAAGGGGCCAATCTTGGCCCAGCATCACTCCTTCTTTCTCTGCCCGCCCTTTCGACCCCGCGGTACATAAGCCTTCCCCACACAACCCTGAGGGAGAGACGTCATGAGTGTACGCGAATGGGGAGTATTGAACGTACATAAAGGGGCCCAAGGTTAGATTCCCCCCAGCGAGTGGGGCGCTTTGGGAACCGAAGAGGGAGTGGGAGACTTGCCTGCATGCCCACGGGAGCTTCGCAAGGTGAAAGCGATTCCCGGTGGCAGTTTCCAATCATCCGGCGTACAACTGAAATGATTCGGGCACGAGGGCGCCGATTGAAATTCGCAACCGTCGAGTAATTTGCGCCCCACCAAGTTAGGCCTGAGTGAGGGAAGACGGAAGGATCAGGACTTGAAAGCGAGGGGGTGAGAATGTCACGACTCTACCTCCGTGTATTTAATGTGGCTGCTTACTAACCGTTTAAGCATGTACTTGTATTTCGTTGTTTCCTTCCAAAGAGTGAATAAAACGGTATGATTTCATTCAGAATATCTTTCGATGGATCGCGATTAAACCCTTTAAAAATTCGTATACTGGAGAAAAAATTCTAGGGGTCAATGAGATGAGTTTTTTTCTATAAGCGGTTGGACTAAATTGCGGTAATTAGCTCATGACACCATTTTAACTAAGAGAGGAATCTGATTCAATTTTTAATCAAACCGGTACTGAAATGAAAATCACAATACAATCCCAGGAACTCAAAAGCACGTTTTCCGGGGACGTTGCTCCATTTATACGTTTCCTTTTCTGAAGGAAAAAAACTGCAAATTTCGAGTGCGCAATGAGTTTGCAGCTCTCAAAATGGGATCGGCCTCTTGAGTAAACTTAATTTAATTAATTTACGTTCATTAAAATAATCTCGTTTTTCACTTGGAAGTACTCATGAAAATTCGCAATATTTTCACTACAACAGCTTATACGGCATTCCAATATTAATAAATGGTTTAAAATGAATATCTTCCACTAACAAAAGGGAAGGCTTTTGTAAAACCTGGTGAGCAGAAGTTAATATTGCGAGGCACTCAAAATTACACAGCTGTGACAGCGGACAAAGGGCAATGTCGTACCGTCCCTTTTTTTCGATTTCTCGATATTCATCAACACAGTCTTTTAATTATTTTACGGACGCATAAAGAAAAAACACAGATTTTTTCACTATTGTATGCTTTCCGTGCTTTCAGAATTACTTTTTTCTGACATTAAAAAAATTAAATTTCCACAAGGCTTACCATACTACGTAAATAAAAGCACTCTATGTCACAAACATTTTTTTCTTGATAATATCCATCAGTATTACAGTACACTTCTATGTAATAGGTGCTATTACTTCGCTGGCTAAAATACATCCCGGTAATCAAACGTTTTCCATAATGTTTTTACAAGTTCAGTATTTAAAATAGAATTATTCTAATAGTTAGGAAACCGATTTCTACCTAAGAAGGTAATTGTGTGAGTATGAATTTTTTACCTGTTTGAAGATACAACAGCCAATTTAAAAAAATGTAGCTTTTCTTCCTTTTTAAAATTGAAAAATAAAGCTTCGTTTCATTATCACAGAAGTTGAATTTTCATACGAACCTCGGTTTCTCTGATAAGTGCATAAAATTTCCTGTTCACAAGAAGTTTCAGGTCATACATATATCCAAGTCAGAGGTCACTTGGCAGATTGGATTCCGAGAAAGAACGATATTATAAAATATTTCAGTGCATACATATGTAGGATTTTCTATACATGCCAAATTGTATAAAGAGTATAGATATCCATGAACGGATGCAGTCGTGTCATCGGTATTTACGGAACGCCTTTTTCGTTAACAACATTAACTAAAAAATTGTAAACAATTGATAACCACTGGTACATCAAACTTTCTAAGTAGAATTATAAAATATAAAATTATAGATTTATCCAATGAATTTCTATTTTTATGCTAATTGTTTAGCAAAATTTGCAAAGACATGAGAAGAGTGAATGATTTGGCATCTTAAATCTGCTTTTCGATAGCATAGGATAAAATAATAAGCATGAGTAAATTGTCGCATGGCGGAAATTGATTCATAACACAGGCCTACAAAAAAAATTTTGTTTTTGGTGCCGGGAATCTTTGTTTTGATTTTAACTATATTTGTAGAGCTGAATCCAAATATGAAAACCGTTTTTTTTAACAGCTCTACTTTGTTAGATATGGCACATCTTACGATTAGTTGTTTTAATATTTGATATATTCCGGAAAATAATTTTCAAAGTTAAAGAAGTCTATAAGTATACATGGGAACATATGGTAAAAGAAAATAGGAAAAATATTACAGACTTTGTGAAACGTGCATACTTGGGATATTTTAGTGTTAAGCTTGGTGACCAAGATAAAACATGGGCACCGCATTTTGTGTGTAAAACATGTACTGAACATCTGCGGCAATGGACAACAGGACAAAGGAAAAGTCTAAAATTTGGTGTGCCAATGGTGTGGAGAGAACCTATGAACCATATTGACGACTGTTATTTTTGTACAGTAAATGTTTCGGGAATTAATCGACAAAATCGCCACAAGTGGACATATCCAGATTTGCCTTCAGCTAGACGCCCGGTACCCCATTCAGAAGAAATACCGATCCCAATATTTCAGACGTTACCAGATATATCTAAGGAAGAATTTGAGTTATTTGAAAACATTTCTCATTCTATTGACAATAGTGACAGTGACTACGAGGGGGTATCAACAATTCCTCAACTATTTTATCAAGATGAACTAAGAAATCTTGCTAGAGAACTGAACTTATCGAAGGAAGCATCCGAACTACTAGCATCAAGACTGCATGAAAAGAATTTACTGCAACCCGGTACAAAAATAAGTTTTTCTCGCACAAGGGAAAAGGATATGCTACCCTTCTTTACTCAAGAAGACAATCTTACATTTTGTTTAGACGTTAAGGGTCTTTTGGAAAAAATGGGACTACTATCACAATATGATGCTAGTGATTGGCGTTTGTTTATTGATAGCTCCAAGCGTAGTTTAAAATATGTACTTCTTCGCAATGGTAACAGGTTTGGCGCAATACCAATCGCTCATTCAACTAAAATGAAAGAAGAATACGATACAATAGCATTGGTCTTCCAGAAGATAAAATACCAGGAACATCGCTGGATGATTTGTGTAGATTTAAAAATGGTGAACTTTCTTCTTGGGCAGCAAAGTGGCTACACAAAATATCCTTGTTTCTTGTGCCTCTTAGATAGCAGGGACAGACAAAACCACTGGATTAAGAAGGAGTGGCCTAAGAGAGAAAACTTGGTTGTTGGGAAAGAAAACATCATTGCTGAATCTTTAGTTGAAAGAGAGAAAATCATCTTACCGCCTCTACATATTAAACTAGGCCTAATGAAGCAATTTGTAAAGGCTCTTGACAAGGATGGACCATGCTTCGGCTACTTAAGACTAAAGATGCCCCATATAAGTATTGAAAAACTTAAAGCTGGTATTTTTGAGGGGCCACAAATTAGACAACTTACAAAGGATCCTGCTTTTGTCGAGTCAATGAATGAGATTGAAAAAATTAGTTGGATGTCATTTGTTGATGTCATAAAAAATTTTCTAGGAAATCACAAAAGTGAAAGTTATATTGAGCTCGTAAACATTATGCTCAGTAACTTCAAATCACTTGGATGTAATATGAGCACAAAAGTTCACTACCTACACAGCCACTTAGACAATTTTCTTGGAAATTTAGGAGACACAAGTAAAGAACAAGGTGAAAGATTTCACCAGGTTATAAAAACAATGGAAGCTCGCTACCAAGGAAGATGGGATAACCATATGATGGCAGATTACTGCTGGTGCTTAAAACGAGACTGTTTGAACAAAGTTCACTCAAGAAAATCGCGCAAAAGAAGCTTCCGATGTGTTGAGTGATGTTTTTATGTATTTTTTTCTTTTCAATTTGTTTTATTACAGTAAAAAATTTTAGTATTTGTGTTCAATTGTATTGTAAAATTCTGTTGTATTTGTGGGTGATTTAACAGCCCTAGAAATAAATCAAGTCTTTATATTTAGTGGGTTTTATTATTAATATAATATTCCCAAATCATCATGTAGAAGATATTTTTACGTTAGTAACAACATATCTTTATCTTGAAAACTATAGCTGATAGGAAAAAACTAGTGTCATAATTGGATTCAGCACCCCAATTGTTCTTTAAATCAGCATTAAAAGCTCCGGCACCAAAACCACTGTTGGCCTGTGTAATTAATGGCATTACGAAAGTTTTAATGTATGGAGAATTTTTCGTTTTTATTCGAAAGTTTTAAGATTAAGCCTGATATTAATACAATAATAATTAATTCCTGTACATCCTATAAGATTAAGGTCACTGATCAGAGTAATAAAACTAAGTAAAAGTAGTGAATTTTATATGTATACATGTATGTATGACTTTAATTCTCTCTTTAAAATGCCCTCAATTTTATAATTCAAAATTAACTCAATCATTTGTTGCTCAATATGATACCTTCCTTTAATAAAAAGTAAACTTTCATTTGATTCAATAAAAGTATTCTCACAGTGTTACTGCACAGAGACGTAATTTCGCTTCAACTTTACTTTGCTTCTTTAATTCATATTGTGACGACAGTTTATTTCAAAGAAATATACTGAAACTTAATAGAGGAGTTTAAATATTAACAATTATAACCGTAGTCAGTATTCTAGAAAAACTTCATCGCAATATAACTGCAGGTAAAAAATGGCTGACATTGATCAGATGGTGGGAGAATTCATGGAAAAAATGCAATGATTACTTCAATTGTTTAATCAATTCAACCAAAAGTTACATCTCCTTAACTCCATCAGATTATACAACAATTTTGGAGTATAAATATCATTTACCTATACCGTGACTCGAACGTGAATCCCTCAGTGTTCGGCCAAATAGTTTAGCCAGTAAAGCTAGCTACCCAGGCGTTCTATTGCACTCCGAGATTTTGGGGGTTTTAAAGGATCATTTTTTAATCTCTGTAATTTTTGCATTGTTATGCACATTTTGTGGATGACCCCGTTAAAATTACTGTCGTGGCACCTCCCACAGTTTCATGGAATCCATCAGATAAATAAAATGGTGAAAAACATGTTGTGTACAAGAAAAGTAATTAACTATAATCATTTATTTTATATACTATTTACTGTTTTCAATTATGTTCGTCGGCAACCGAATTATGAAAATTTGAAATTAAGCGATTTCTATAATTTTCCAAGATATATTGAAAAAAATTTTAATAAAATTATTCCTCGATTTTACGTCTTTTTTCAAGCTACCTTGACTCTTTGGCCAGTCTGTCATTAATCATTATTCCCCTGACCTGATGCCGTGTTACGGACCTTTCGGAAGCCCCAGCTCCCATATGTAAACAAGTGAAGTCACACATATAACCACCTCTTTGTATGCCGGCAACATTTACACAATGATTTAAATTTTGGTTTCCTGTTTTCAACTCTAACTATCCAATTCTTGCCCTGAAATTCCAGGCACCAGCCAGGACAGACTCAAAAATATGAGGCAGCGGAAACCAAAGGGCTCGGTCCGAATCATGGCAATTAAACTAATGCAATGTTTAAATTTTCATAGCATAATTCTAGTTTTATCTCTTTGCAATCTCGCTTCCGCCATTCCGTAGATACCTGCTTATAACCAGGTTAAAAATTACACCAAAAGTTCAAACATCACAGACCTATCACTCATTTTGAAAGTTAGGAGTGACATGAGAGTTTTTATAGCAATTATCAACGAAGGATACAATAGCATATTTTACAATATTTTTTATATTTCCTTTCGCAAAATTGAAAAAGAGTTTTATTTATTTTAACGAGCTGACTCTTTTGCCCCAAATAGACGTTTATTTGATTTAAATCAACATAGTCGTCGTCATGGAGTGTGTGTGTGTGTGTGTGTGTATGTATTTTTATATATAGAAAATTATAAATAAAAAATATATTTATATACAAATACATATATATATAATTATATATATATATATAATTATATATATATATAATTATATATATATATATATATATATATATATGTATATATATATATATATATATAGATGATTTCTTCAAAGTAACACGGAAGTGTTGAATAAAAAACTTAGACAGTAACACACAGCACGAGAACACATAAAAAGAACACTCACAATAATATCTTGATAATTTCGACGGACTCGAGCTCCGTCTTCTTCGGAAGATGGAGTTGTTAGTCATATCTTATCTTGTTAGTCATATCTTATCTTCCGAAGAAGACGGAGCTCGAGTCCGTCGAAATTATCAAGATATTATTGTGAGTGTTTTTTTATGTGTTCTCGTGCTGTGTGTTACTGTCTAAGTTTTATATATATATACATATATATATATATATATATATATATATATATATATATATATATATATATATATATGTGTGTGTGTGTGTGTGTGTGTGTGTGTGCGTGCGCGTGTCAACTAAAGCGCATCTGCCTTCTTTCCGAAATGATCCACAGATGGCAAATATCTCCGACGTAAATCGCTTTCCGAAGGATAAAAATTTACATACACAAAACTCGCAGGCTAGCACATGGCACGTGGTACGAGAGCATCAGCCTTTTCAGCATGGATGAATATTCCGAAAAAATAAGACCACCTGCGAAATCCACCACAGTGACCCTAATAATCGCTAAGGACAATGTGGAAGGAGAGCATTCTTGAGGGGAGATTTTTATGTCATGGAGTAACTCATTAGGAATGGATAGACTAAGAATTGATTCCCTACCGAACGAATATACTTTCTGATTTTGGAGTAACCGTTTAATACCCAACGAATTCGCATTCGCAGTACCTCAGAATGTCCATAAAGCGATGCTTCCTCAGCGTTAAGCCCCTTGAGAGCCTCTTCTCCTTGAATACCGTTCAGGAGAGGTAGGATTGTCCCCGCTGCACTCTCCGGCCGAATGGAATGATTGGCAGTAGTAGCTGTAGGAGGTCAGAGGAGCGATTTTAAGTGCCCCGGGACCTTGGCAAGTCCCCTCGATGGACATTTCGCGAATCTCTTGAGGCGAGGGAAGAAGGATTTCAAGGGGGTAATGGGAATGGGATGAGGATTGTTTGATTGCCATCCTCCAACGCCACCCGTCCGATTCTGTTAATGCTTGCGTGCGCGAGAGAGGGCACGGCTCCACTACGGTCGATGCCGGAGCGGTGCCCGGTAAACATTCGACGAACGGTGTCGACCCTGTTACGTGTCCTCCTGACCGCTCCTCTGCCCCTCCATCTCGCCCTCCCGCTCCAAGGAAAACAAGCGAGGAACGATCATTGGACATTTTCCCTTCTATCCCCTCCCCCCTCTCCGTCCGACAGACCAATAGTCCAAGCCCCTCCCCCTCATCATTAAACCTTTCCCCGAAAGCCCCCTCGTCCCGTCACCGGCGTATTCCCTGGACCGAACGCTTCCCTTACACGCTCTTCCAGGTCGTGCCAGTCATAGGGTTGATTGCGATTTCGGCGCACCGTGTATGACACATTTTATGTCACTCCCCGCCGGGTTCAACACGGTCCCTCGTTCAGATCGACCTACATGTGCAAAGGAGACTTCGTATTAAAATACAAGTTATTTTATATTCATTTTAAAACCCTAGGGTTTCCCAGTCGAAACAGTACGATGAAGTAATAAAATTTTATGCGAAAGAATCAAACTCAGTTGCTGTTTAATTTAAATGAATGCTTCGGAAAAAACGGCAAGTAAATCAAGAGATAGCCAATATAATTTAAGGTTTTTTTTTAATGTATCTCTTTCGCAGTAACTGCAGTATTATCAAAGTAAATAGGGTTTGATGCCCACAGGGAAACTTCAATCGAGTTAAATAGTGTTCTCATGATGACTAAGTCTTGCGAAATATTAATATATGCACGTAAATGATGGACATAATTCTTACCTATATGTCATATCTCATCTTAATTTTCAAGCTCTTAGATTTCTTCACCAATCAAGGTATATAAAAAGTCCAGTAATGTACCCGAAGGTTCGTTTGCTAGGTGTGGGGAGGGCTCACTTAATACTAAGCCCTTTACGGCGTGAGAAATCCACACATTTAGTTAAGGGGCCAGTTCCTTTTCTGTACCACCTGTGGTTTCCAAGAAGGATCTGGAAAACGAAAGATCCGCTTGGGTGAAGCTGAAAGTACCCAAAGGCGTCACCCGGAATTGAATCAAGCATGATCGCTCAGTAGCCCATCTCTATACTTTATTAAACCACCACTCTCCATAAATGTTTTCATTCCATTAAGTATCGCATACTGTCACTTTTACGAGATGAAAGGAAATTGTAGTTATTATATTTTCATATTTCTGGAAAACGCTCACAAACGCTAAGTAAGATAAATTTCTACAGTACATGATTTGGTTTAATTTTCTATATTTGTACTTTTGTGTTCACCCCTTTCCCAAAAAAATAATAAAATCTTGGCGTTATAGATGAGCTTGCACGTTCCGATTGAACCTGATACGTTATCGTACTGATGGGAAACAAGATGATATAGGTCCTAATATCATTAACCATAGGATGCATAGAGATTCAAGGCTAGGAACCAGACACTGCGTCTATTTCCGATTTAGGTAGCCGCAATTATGTTGGATACAGGTGTTACAGGTTTTCAAGATAAGGGTTCAATTTAGTAAAATTATAGATGAGTGATACGGAAAATTAGCAAAATTGTATCCACAAGGACTGGACAAAATATAAAGAACAAATCGACTGGACGTGGGGAATAATTGTCTAATAAATCAGCAAATGCGGTACTCACCCCAGAACATCAGGTACAATAACGGGTAGCGGAAGATATCATGCCTTCTCCGCTGTCTTGGACAATTTTCTTGATATCTGAGTCAAATATAGCAGAAAAAAAGATGCTATAGTCTTTGAACTGCAATTTAAAAATTGAGTCCTATTACCGGAAAACTGAGTCGTATACTCCCTACAGATACCTACACCCGGTGCAGGTACGTGCAGACAAATAGTCACATTCACTGAATCTGACTGAAAATAACTGGGAACGTTCATGGGTAAAAACATTTTACACAACTTGGGCTTGACCCGTATTAGTGGAGAGAGAAAACATGAGGTTAGACAATAGTATTGCGCTAAAAAATTAATAAAGTCAGAGCTGAGTTAACATTAGCAGTGCATTGTAAAGGCTTTAATAGTGTTTACCACCTGATTCAAGCATCATTACAGGCGTAGATACAGATAAAAATTCGACAAAATAAGGAATTATATAAAAATATATTCATAAATGGTTTAATTGGAGGTTCCTAAGAGATTTATAAATAAAGTTAGCAGCGTGCTAAAGCTTCTAAGCGTGGTTGTGCCTTGGAATCACAGATATTGTGAAATACCATATATCTTAAAATTAGAGTGAATTAAAAAGAACAGAGGGCATGATTTTAATATGCGCTTTAAATGGGACAAGATTAAAGAATATCTTTGTCCGCTGGTTAGAGTACAAAAACATAGTACAGAGGAAAAGAAGAAATACATTAGGAACGACCAGAAAGAGCTATATATATATTTATATATTTATTATAAAGAAATAAGAGAAAATTGTTAGTGAAATCGGAATACATTCAAGAAAATTAGAAAAGAGTCGTAGAAAAACATCAAAATTATATTCGTTTCGTTCCTGAAAACGCTTGTTCAAGTGGTGCATAAAAACTCGTGGAGAGCACTTTAATGTCGAAAAATTCACTCAGTTATTTTCACAAAACTTTCGAAAGAGCACACCTTTATGGCATGATCGAACTCTGTGTATGAAAAACCTCACGAAACGATACTTAACAGTTTAATGCCTAAAGCGTAAAAAACAAAGAAACAAAAAAATTAGGGCACACCCCATAAGAAATACTCCCAGAGAATTAGAATTTTCGGTGGCACAGCAACATTCTTCACATTTAATTTCCTTCCACTGAATAGGGTGGCTGTGGCACCAAAAATTCTAATTCTCGTGTGAGTTTCCCTCCATTTTGTTTGATCTATGCTTGAGGCTTATCAATATTTTACCTAAAATTGTCAATATAATAAGAACTGAAGATTATAAATGACGACAATTACAATAAAAATGATAAAAGATATCAATGAAAAGATTAGCAACACCTGTAACCAAACTCCCTTAATTCACACTCCTTCCATTAGAATTAGGTACTCTCTTTGAGACCACTGAGAGTCCATAATGGGACACTAGATAACCTGGAACGTTCTTCAAAACGATCTCTGCACGGAATCGATAGAACTTATCATACTCAAGACAAAAACATCAGGTTGCGATAACGAAGTAGCAGGAAGAGTGTTTCCGAACAATATATTTTTTCATCGGACCCCCACTTCCAATACATTGCAACTAGCTCATTTGATCAATCGAATACAGGTATTTGAAGATATGAAGGAGTGAGATTGAGAAATCACTCGAAAATTTATAAAACAAGGTCACAAGCCTTAACTCATCCCATTTTACAAAATGATATATTGTGCATTAATAGTCTCATTTATAACTGGGGTTAGAATCAAAGGAGGAATATCTGCGTTAATCTATTAGAAAAACCTTTCAAATGCTCAAATGATACGATTACACACCCAGTCGGAACTTTCAAAGAAAAAGACTACGCTGATTTCCCTTTATTAATAATGAAATTCTTACAGGGAGATTTGTGGAGTCACTCTGCGTATTAAGGTTTATGGTTAGGTGTTTCTTCTCAAGGTTGAGAAGGCAATACAAAATAAAGATCCTCATATTACTGTATATATCATAGGAATAGGGAAATAAATAGAAACATAGAGAAATAGAAATACGGCTATTGATTTGTAGCTACAATTAATACAACTCAGACAATCTATTTGGTAAAATTCTACAAAAATGAATATCTGATTTCATTTAGTACCCAATATATTTGGAAATTATGGATGTCTTCTGCTATCCCTTTATGAATGAAAAACGTATTTTTTTCTTATCAGAACTCAGAAATACAAAAACAATGCTTTGTTTCTTTTTAATTCAGTAGTAGTGGCAGTATTAGCAACAATTCTTGAAGGAAAATTTAACATCAAACAAAGATAATTAGAGAGAAAACAAAAGAAAAAACATAACCTCAATCCTAGCTATATTTGATCAGGGTTAAGATGTCTTTTATCCGATCAGAAATGGAAAAAGCCTTTAGTAATAAAGGTCAATCTCATCTCGTTCTCTAACTAATGGTCTCAAAGGAAACTTATCAAAATAAGGATATTCTTCAGACTTTCCAAAAGAGAGGATCATAAGTAGTATCGCAACTATGAGGCATATATCTGATGAAACAGAAAAATCTTTGAGCATTGTTAAGCTTATCAGAACACGACGTACACTAATTATATATTTTTTAGTATATACTAATTTATACATATTGTACTTTCCGGATACGTACTCCAATTTATTTTTTGCTTACATGTCCTCAAACCTAAGTTTTTATGCTAAAATATTTTGCCAAGAGAGGCGAACAGTATCAGAAGGATCGAATAATTGCGTTCCATATGGCCATATATGGTTCAACATTGCCACATATTTGCAATGTAATAGGACTATGGCAGAAATTCATATCATCTCCACATCGGCAGAAACTAATATTAGCATTTAATTCGTCAAGAGCAGTGTGAAATATGACACTGGATAACGAGCCTGGGGGTCATAGGGTTGCTAACTGCTGTGGACGTGTATGTGGAAAAGGAAATGAAATACGTATAATATTTATTTTAATCAGAGCTTCCTGGAATCGAATGAAACTTCCCGATGCCACTTATTTTCATCAGGCAAAATTATCGAGTAAGGGTAGGACGAAAACGAAACAAA